>CAHIKZ030002501.1:2135000-2287500 GCA_903632075.3 Acanthosepion pharaonis
ATTTTAAGTCAAGTGATAGCGATTGCTGTATGAGTCGTACGATTTTCGAATCAAGCCCGGGCAACGCCGGGCCATGCTGCTAGTAATCTATATTTCCGTCTCTGTCTTTTGTATTATTATTATTGTTATTATTATTATTATCTTTTTCTTTTCTTCTTCATCATTATCATCTTTCAGCTATTCTATTTTTCATTCTCTTCGTGTAATTCCTGATTTCAGCATCGTCCTCCTCGCCGGTCTCCACGCTTTCCTTCATGTCTTCTTGTGTCTTTCTTCCTTACGCGCTGTTTCTTCTTATCTTCATTTTTTTAGTTGTTGTTGCTTCGCCTCTTTTGCTTCCTCGCATAAATTATCTATATTTCTCTCTTTTTCCTTTGCCCTATATTATGCTACTCTCTCTCTCTCTCTCTCTCTCTCTCTCTTCTTCTTCTTCTTCTTCATCTCCTTCTTCATATATATAATCACACAAGGTCACGAGCCCATCTCTTGATCGTGACAAAACCACAAAGTTGTTTTCAGCATCCACCTAAATACAGCAGTGATATTAACGATGATCTTTTTATTTCAATGTTTTCGTTTCGACATATTTTTTTATTCAATTCCCGTTCTATTTTTTTACGCACTTGATCGAAGAACAATTTATAATTCATGACTGTAATGGTAGCATCAGTTAACCTCTACGATTTTTATCTGATCAAAACTATTACTGAAAGACAGATATATACTTTTAATGGTTGCAGATGGATTTGTTAGAGATTATTTCTTTGCGAAAGAACAAAGAGTTTTGAGACGATAAAGGGAGATAACTTTTAGATTGCATACACGACTATAACGAGACAATAACAATCTTCGTTTATGTATTGATCCTTCCGAAATAAAGGCGACCCATAACTTCCTGTCTTTTCTTACTTTAAAACATGTTTACCTTTTAATAACCCTCGTTATCTGTTTTGTCATCCATTTGTACAATCACGTTAAGTTGCTCACTTTCTGTTTGCTACTTGCTTTTCTTGCATTTCTTGTCTCCTGTGACTCTTAAATGCTCTAAGCTTTCTTTCTTCATTATGATACATGATCGCCCTGGTGTGTATCATGTATGGCACTTAACTGACTGACTTGACTTTATATCTCAAAAGAGTTCTTGCAAAATTATACTGACCATCAAGAAGCTGACTGTACATTAGGAATTTTGAAAGTCTATGATCAGGCATTCTTATTACATATGTCCATCTTAGCTGAGACTGCATCAAAATGGCTTCTATGCTTTCCATGCTACACTTAGTGAACATTTCCTTATTAGATCATTGGAAATTTTATCTTTCCATCTATAATTACATATAATACGAAGGTATTGTTTGTGAAATGTGGCTAATTTATTGATGTGAGTTCAGTAAAGTTAATATGACCATTGCACAATAAACAGATTTGTTTTCAAGCTCAAACCCCTTACGATCCAAAACTCTGAAAATGACACTTAACTGACTGAGTGAATTGTTACCAAGGCCCAATAGCCTCTCGAGGTAGAGGGTTATTGTGTAGTAATGAGCGTAAGAAAATATAAGAAGTGAAGTTGACGTGGTTTTGCAGGAAATATAATGGTTAAATTCCATTAGTAAAGAGCAAGTTCCATCCGTGCTTGATCATATATATATATATATATATATATATATATATATATATATATATATATATATATATATATATATATATATATATATATATATATATATATATAGATAGATAGATATATAGAGAGAGAGAGATAGATAGATATAGATAGTTAGTATAACACGCCAGGCTATATGGCGGTTTCCAGGTAGGGTATAGGTTCGATTCCTGTTGGAGGACGCATATTTTCTATGAAAATTTCTCGGCCATTCAGGTCGGTAAATGTCATTAATACTGTTTTTTATAATCAGAGCATTTACTTAAATATTTGTATCTATAAAAAGAACGTATAAAAAATATATTAAAATAATTGTCGGATTTAGTTCATTTCATAATATATCGAATGAAATTATTTTTTTTTAAATGTCTGTATTTAAAAATATATTTATACTAAAAACTAAATTCAATATTACTATCGAACACTTTTGACGTGTGGACACTCTATCTTCGTGTGGGGCGGACAAATTGCATATTTGATTTTATCTGTAGATATTAACAATGTTTCTCTTGATACTGAGGATTTCGATTACAAAGACGGCTTGCCTTAAAATCGTTATCCTACAGTAATACACTGGCCGGCAATTTTTGTGCACGTGAAACGATCTTTTTATATATATATATATATATATATATATATATATATATATATATATATATATATATATATATATATATATATATATATATATATATATATATATATATATATATGATTTGTTGAATATAAGTGTTTACCTAAGTGAGTGGGCATTTTTCTAAAGACATATCCAAATATTTTTATAGCCGCATGCATGTTATTTTGTACTGGACTAATTTACGCTGAAATTAAAAGAAAAAAAGTATGTGCTTCTGATTGTATTCTCGTGCAAGTTTTCCCAAGAATAGACAAATGCAAAGTTTACATGTGAGAGACATTAGGGAAAAATCAAGAATCGATCAGGACTTAAGCCGATCGATATAAAGAGTTTGGATCAAAGATTGGAGAATTGAAGAGGGTGGATAAAAAAAACCCAGACAATCTCGCAACAATATTTTTCTCAGAGTGTTTTTTTTTTTTTTTTTTTTGCCAAGATAAACAAACTACTTCTCGATCCACTTTTAAATGATAAGAAAGCGAAAACTTCGCATGAAATCTTTTCTTCAACTTCACTTGTTTCCTTGTTATTTCTTTCTGTTCATAAATTTCGTCTGCTTATAATGCTCCAGTCCATCCGTTTCGGACGTCTTGGATTGAGAGTATGTGGATCATAGAGCCCGACCACGTTTACTGTTGATTCATTTCAGTCCAAGGCAAATAGCCTGAATCCTACAACTGTTTACTGTTTGATTTTCTCTCTGTGTTTTATATCGATCATTCTTGAGCACCTTCTCTTGTTTTTGCCATATTCTTGTTGGTTGAAAGGGAAAGCAACACTTAATTCCTTGTCTCTACTCTGCCATCTATTCACACAAACTCATGAGGTAGGTTACTTGTTTTTCTTTTCCCTTTCTTCTCTCAGTATGTCCTTTGAGTATAAAATTTTCCATACCGTCTTTCCTCATAATGTGTCCCACAAATTTTAGCTGTCTCTTTCTGATTTTAAGTATGTTTTTTTTCTAGTTTCTATTTTCTTTAGAATTTCCTTGTTGTTTGCATGTTCCATCCAATATCTGTCTATATTTCTGAGATGAGGTATTCTAATGAATTACTACTTGGGTATCACCTGAAAAAGGCTGGAGTGAACAAAGGCTGAAACTTTGTGAATATGGCAACAAAAATGAGGACAACAGTCTGAACAATGTTCCATCCATTATATTCTCAGCATTCCTCTGTAGAACCACATCATTGTTTCCTCAAGTATTTATAAGGAAATTGTCCAACATTCAAAGCCATACGGGAGAATAGATAAGATATAGCAGTTTAGTTTAGTTGTGGACACGACTACATATGGAGGACGTCCCAGCGTTTGGATTCGAGAATAAAACAGCATTTACTCCCCAGGATTTTGAATCCGCCCTCCAGGAATAGCCAACTGACTAACAGTTCTGGTTCTGCTATTGCTCAACATTTAATAAATAGAAGGAAATGTGTGGAAAATTTTAGTGGTGACCGATTTATAATTTTATCTAGGTCCCACTCCACATTTCACCTCAAGGTTCTAGAGTCCTTGTATATCAGATCCCGTGAGCCTTCCCTTTGTAAACAGAGGGAATGCTTGCTGGATCTGAATATTATTGGACTCTAGTTTCTTGAAATTCATTTTCCCCCATTCGATTACATTCGTTAATTAAAAATTAATTTACGCGCTTTTTTTAATTCTTGATAAGTTCTGGGACGAAACCGGTTGTTTTTATTTTAGGTTTTGCTTTTAAAAAATGCCTTATAAATATTGTCTTTTCCTATCTATTATTAAATTCTGTACCACGAAAAACTTATTTAAATATATATATTTTTATTGCTAGTAATTTTTTAAATAACGTATTGCTGCTAATATATTTTTTTCCAAAAATGTACTGCTGGCAAAATTTTTTCCCCCAAAATCTATTGCTGGCAATATTTTTTCTTAAAAAATATACTACTTGTAATATTTTTTCTTCAAAAATATACTACTTGTAATATTTTTTCTTCAAAAATGTATTGCTGGTAATAATTTTTCTTCAAAAATTTATTGCTGGTAATATTTTATTTATAAAGATGTATTGCTGGTATTAAAACCTATTTTTACACTTTCATTGTGTTTTGACCCCAGTTTGGTGGGGGTTAAGTATTTGCCCATAGCTGGGACCCCCCCCCACCCCCTAACATGTGCTTTTTTTTCCAAACATGTATTGCTGGTCATTTTTTCCTCAAAAATGTACTGCTGGTAATATTTTTTTTCAAAAATGTATTGTTTGTGAAATTTTTTTTCAAAAAATGAATTACCAGTCATAATTTTTCCTTCAATGCTTCATTGTTAGTAACAAAAAAGTATTGCTGGTATTAAAACTTATTTTTACAGTTTCATAGTGTTTTGGTTCAGTTTATGGTGGGGTCAACTATTTGGCCAGAGCTGGGACCCTAACAGGTGCAACCACCCCGCTCCATGCTCCTCAAAACCTCCTAATTAGAGGCCTTGCTGCTGGACGTAGTTTATCGTCTTACTCAGGACACTATTGATTTGGGTCAAAATATATGAACGTTGGTCACTTTTTATGTTTGGCAACTGTTGTTCACAGTCTACAGGTCACATTCACTGAATTTCATACTAATATGGCTAAGATTTAGGCATCTACTGATAAGGGTCAAACTTAAATTTGAAATGACTGACCAGTGGTCAATTAGTGATCGACCATTATCTTTACATGTATAATGTAGTCAGCGTTGTTGTAGTTTAGGCTTAAATCGTCCTGTGACCGTTCGTGTTGATACATTTTGTAAATATTTGGTTTTGTTTGGCTTATTTTGTTTTATGGCATATCAACCTCAATGGGTTATTTAATGCCGACAGCATTTTAAGGATAGATTCGTATGAATAGAATATGTATTCTTTGGCTAGATTGCTTTGGTTTATTTTGTTTTACGGAATATCAACCTCAATGGGTTATTTAATGCCGACAACAATTTTTATTGCTGGTAATATTTTCTTTTGTCAAAAATATTTTTCTGGTAATATTTTTCCTTCAAAATTGTATTGCTGGTAATAATTTTTTTCAAAAAAAGATTGCTGGTAATAGTTAACTATTTGCCCATAGCTGGGACCCTAACAGGTGCTACCACATCGGGTCAGGGTGAACCTGGGAACACCAGCAATTAAGAGGTGGTTCCACGCCCCTCAAAACCTCCTGAACAGAGGCCTTGCTACGGGACCTAGTTTATCGTCTTACCCAGGACGCGGATGTAATTTAACATCTTACCCAAGACGAACTTTGTAAATGTGATTCAGTAATGACGATTAATGTGACCATGTTCAGTGTTTATAAAAGAGTGTTGGGTATAAACTGCACTTTGCGTAGAGTTTAGACAAGGCTGCTTTAATTTATACCCTGGAGTATGAAGTAAGCTCCAATCGTACGCCTTTTTTTCGGGACGAAACTAATTTATACTCGGGTATATTCAAGGAGTGGTTTGGGCACCTCGAGGTGGTGTAATGCTTAACAAGCTTGTCTCGCAAGAACAATTATAATTTGGGCACATCTAAGCTATGCTTGGAAAATCCCTACTGTTTTGGGCACCTCGAGGCTTGTCTCGCTAGAACAATTACGACAGAATAGTGAGTTCGATCCTCACTAGGTGCCCCCTACTTTTATCAAGAGGCACCTCGAGGCGGTGTAATTGTTAGCAAGCTTGTCTCGCAAGAACAATTACGACTGAATAGTGAGTTCGATCCTTACTAGGTGCCCCATACTAGCCAAAATCTTTTTGGCTAAACAGTTGAACTCTCTGCCTTCAGGCAGAGAGGAACCCGGATGAGGCTCCGCCGAAGGGTGGAGTCTTGTTCGGGGAGGCTGACTGATGCTGAACCCATTTATACAGGTTCAAAAGCGAATATTTTTGGCTGAGCCTACGGGCTCAGAGAACCCATATTAAACCCGGCCTTGTGCCACATGCAACCCTCGTGGGTGGGTGGCTAAATATACTAGGTGCTCCATACTTTTGGCCTTGTGCCACATCTAAGCTAAGCTTGGAAAATCGCAACTGTTTTGGGCACCTCGAGGCGGTGTAATGGTTAGCAAGCTTGTCTCGCTAGAACAATCACAACTTAATAATGAGTTCGATCTTCACTAGGTGCCCCATACTTTTGGCATTGTGCCACGTTTAAGCTAAGCTTGGAAAATCACTATCCAAGGAGTGGCTTATCTGGGATGCTTCAACGATACACTTTGTCTCTTGCTAGCTTGGAGTTGATGTGTAAATTCAACTGAAATTATAGTTTTAAATATTTTCCATGACGTATAAAGATTGACTCCATCATGACTGATTTTCACTGCTTGGAATCGATATAAGCGTGTATTTGTAAAGTCTACAGGAAACAAGTATTAAATCTATTTATTCAGCTCGTTGCCGGCTCAATAAATTTGCTTAAGTGTTTATGAAATACTTGTTGACGTCATTAGCCAATGCCCCGAAGCTAAAATTTATATTCAACTGCATTGAAAGCGGCTGCCTACTTTCTCTAAGACTAAGAGATGATGTGACTGCAATGGAACAGCCGAGCGTCAATAAAATCCTTTCGAGAAATCATGCAACCGTATATGTTCTGGAATCGTAGAATGCAAAGAATACGTTTAAAAACAAGAATAAAAAGAAGAAATGGAGTACAGAAAAAGTGTTTATTATTCAGATGAATATGCTTTCCAACTAAGTGCGTGCGCATAATTATTATGTATGTGTGAGAGGCCGATATTATATACACGGTGGAGTAATGGATAGCGACTTGGATTGAGGAATCGGAGAGGGGAGTTCGAATTCCAGTCGAATCCATTATATTCCCTTACGTGCTAATACCCTTGGGAAAGATGTAAATTCTCTTCTTCTCCCTCCAGCCATGGGTAAATAGCAGGACAGACTGGGTTCTATAGCCTTAGATGGCAACTGGTCTTGGAGTAGGAAAACGCTAAATTCAAAACCTGCGGAGGGTCGTTTGGGGACCTTGTGGCACGTAGTGCACCAGGTCTCTGTATTCGGCCCTTCAAAAAGTGTGGATGGTCTTGCACGAAACATTCACCACTATAATCAAATCTCATGTGCTGTTTTCGGGCTGTCAGTTTCCTGGGAATTGATCTGCTTGACCCTTATACATCGAATTCGACTGGAGAGTCGACTATATATATATATATATATATATATATATATATATATATAATGGACTCTCCCGTCGGTTTCGACGTATGAGGATCTGATAGCTTAATTGATTCAGTTATAAAATTTTGTGCGATAATCTTAAGTGGCATTTAAGACCCGCTAGTGATTTACAAATATATACATATGGAGCAATTGTGAGGATTGTGAGATGAAATCACTGTTAGATTGGCTGACCTTTTAGATCTTGCTCTCCCTTCTTGAAGATGATTCAGACAAGCAGATTGAAAATTGCTGAGTCCACTAAAACACGATATAGATATATATATATATATACACACACACACACACACACATATATATATATATATATATATATATATATATACCAGGCAATGTGTGTGAATGAATCCTTGCGTGTTCATTGATGGTACAGCATTAAAAACTGTTGCGGTGTTCACATATCTTGGATCAACAATCTCTTCTGATGGAAAAAATGGACACAGAAATACAATGAAGAATAGCCAAAGCTAGCACAGTATTCGGTAATCTTAAACATGGATCATGGAACACCAAAGAGCTGTCTCTCAGAGTAAAGATCGACATATACATATCAGTCGTTCTCTCGACCCTTCTCTACGATGATGAAACTTGGATCCTGTACCACAAGCACATAAATCAACTTGACACCATTCACATGCGCTGTCTTCCTGCCATATGTGATATAAAATGGGATGACAGGGTCAAGATCAATACAATACTGAATAAACGTAAAAACACCACAGGCATTGAAACCATTCTAGCAAAGATACAACATAGGTGGGCTGGTCATGTTGTGAGAATGGATGAGCATAGGCTTCCCAAAAAAGTGCTGTATGGACAACTACGAAACTCCAAGCGTTCAGTTGAACGTCCACTCTTATGCTACAAAGACAAATTGAAAGGGAACTTGAAACGTCTCAACTTTGATCTGAAAACCTGGGAAGCCCCAAGCATCAAACGGCGTAAGACATGTTTCATTAAGTTGAAGGGTTTTGAAGATAATACTCTGAAGAACCGTGATCAGCTTCGTCAAGCTCTGAAGCAGAGATGCCATCAAAATCCTGCTTTAACAAATTGCCTCTCTGAGTGTGACTTTGTCGACCGCATCAAGGCTGGGCTAGTATCGCACTTAAGAAAGCACAAATGACATAAATCTTTCCCTTACCTGATTTTCTCCAAAATAGCCGCTGCTGGCTTACATCAGTGTAAAACGAAGACCCTCATCCACTGGTGACCTCATTTATCGTTCACGATAGGAGAGCCCACCACCATATGTGTCTGTATGGGTGTATAAAATTCAGATATAACTAAAAGTATATTTGTAAACGGGCAATATGAATAAAGACAAAAAGAAAGTTTCTTAGCTGAGGAGTTTCGTCCCCTGATAGACTCTATCAAGATAAATGTAAGGATTTTATTTTGCAACAAGTATTTATAAACGAAAGTAAAAATGTTGTTAGTTATTCCAAATTTTGAAACGCTCATAAATATTCATCAGACTAACTCAACTGTCTACTTAAATTATGGAAGGTACTAAATGATATAATTTAATGACTAACAAATAAAAGTGCGTAAATGAACCTGTTGTTTTTTTTTATTTTTTTTTTTTAAGCATTACGCCCCAAGCAAGGCGTGAAGCCACTAGGATGCAGGGGGTTGCGGAAGATTTGGAGCGAGAGCAGATAGGAGTGATAGGAGAAAGGATGAGGAGAAGGATAGTGGGTAGATCAAGGCAACTGGAGATGTCGATTGACATTACATTTGAATAGTTGGAGGTTATAGCTTTCAGGGAAGCAGTAATTGGGGAGGGTGTTCCACTGGCGCGAAGTGCGAGGTATGAAGCTATTGGAGTAGAAGAGACGGCTACATTTGAAAGTTTCTACGGTGTAAGGGTGGGAGCGGGATGCCAGCCTCGTAGGGCGCTTGAATTCATGGAGTCTGTGAACCAGAGAAAGCAGCTCGTCAGAGCAGTTACCATGGAAGTATTTGTAGAAAAGACAAAAAGAGGCGACGGCGCGTCTGTGAGAGAGTGACTGCAGACGAGACGCTAGATCAGGGCCAATTAGATTACATATCCGTCTCTGGATCTTGTCAAGAACTCCGAGGTAAGCAGAAGGTGCCCCAGCCCATATATGGCAGCAATACTCCATGCAAGAGCGAATGATTGTTTTGTATATTTGAAGTATCGATTCAGGGGAGAAAAATTTCCTGGCGCGGCACAGAGAGCCAACTTTCCTCGCGGTGGACGAAGCAATTGACTCAATGTATTTGTTCCATCTCAGGTCAGCAGTCAGCGTGAGACCGATCATTTATACTATTTAGTTTGGGGTTATTTTAGGTCCGTATATATTTTAAATAATGGGACGTTATGAATTTACCGTTTTCTTTTCATTTTTGACTTGGGAACGGAATAATTGGTATGAAGTTGTGCTTTCTCCATCATTGCGGCTGGCAGAGGATAGCAAAAAAAAAAAACATTTTGTTTTTATTGCAAATGCCTGTTTAATTCTGGTATCCAAGATAATTCTTTTCAACACTCTTATATTTAATAAAAAAAAAAAACTGTAATGTTATTGATCCTGACCTGGCATCTCGGCTTCAGTCACATTCCCACCGCCTTAAAGTAGCTTCCCTCTGCCTTTTCTATAAATACTTTCATAGTAATTGTTCTGATGAACTTTCTTATTTTCTTTAGTTTCTTGTAAATAGTTTTTTGTATTCGTATTGTAAATATTCATTGGGGCTAGTTTTTAGAATTGTTGTTTTATTCCAACCACAGACAATGAATTGTAAATATGGGGACTAGTTAGTATTTTCATAGAGACAAAAGAGGTATTATGGTGGATGTAGTAAGAAAGGTACGTAGGAATGTGTTGTTTTGGTGTAAGGAATATTGTTTCGTACGTTTGGGTCAGTGCTTGCGGCTAGCTAAGTTATAGTTAAGACAGAAGAAGACCGTCCTTTCCCCAATCCCCTTTTCGGCCTTGTGCCACATTTCTGTAGAAAACAGAAATATCACTTTCCTCCATGGTATCTAGAATTTTTGAATTTAAACGCAGTACTAGATTGGCAGCTAAGTCTCATCATTTTACACTTGAAATGGCTAGATGTAACCGTAAGTTCTATGCTAACAGTTTCTTCTCTTGCATAAGATTCACTTATTGGCATCTCGGCTTCAGTCACTTTCCTACCACCATAATGTAGCTTTCCTTTGCCTTTCCTTTAAATAATTTCATGCTAATTCTTCTTTTCACTATGGTACATAGACTTTATGAATTTAAGTGCAGTACTGGATTGGCGGCAAGGTCTCATCATTTTACAGTTGAAATGGCTAGATGTAACCGTAAGTTCTATGCTAACAGTTTCTTCTGTCTCACTTTTCGCTTGTAGAACTCTCTTTCTTCCGGCATCTTGCTTTCTTACTATTTTTGATCTTCAAAAATTTAAATGCAATGTCAATCGTTATCTTCTGTCCTAATTCTTGTTCTTTTATTGGCCTCACTTCTTAACATTAGTTTTTCTCATATTCTCGAACTTTCGCATCTTAGTGGCTTTATTACCTTGCTTCAGGTGAAATGATTTTTTTTTTCTGTTAAAGATTTTCGCACGTTGCATAATCTTATTTATTTATATCGTATTTCAGAAATTGGGAGACGTTTTTTTAGGGGATTTTTCTTTCCAACTACTGACAATTTCAACAGAATTTTTTATTTTTTGACCGTAATCCTTAAATTTAGTTATAGGAATAATGTTACATATGAGATAACAACGAAGCTTCATTTTTTTTAATAAGTTCGGCTTGCGGATATAACCAAATACATCAAACCTCTAAAAGCAGCCGTTATGAAACAAATTTCTCTCTCTCTCTCTCTCTCTCTCTCTCTCTCTCTCTCTCTCTACCCCACTCGCGCTCTCTCCATCTATCTATCTATCTATCTATCTAACTATCTATCTATCTATGTCTCCTTCTCACTGACTCTCTATTTTTGTCTCCCAATTACTATCTCTCTCTAAGTCACTCCTTTCTCTCTCTCACCCCGTTCTCTTTATCTCATTCTCTCTCTCTTTCTCTCTCTCTCCCTCTTTATTTGTCTCTCGCTTTCTCTTTCTCTTTCCCACTATATTTCTAGTCTCCCTTTCCTAACCTATATTTCACATTCTCTTACCTCTCTTTCTATATTTCTCTCCCTCTTCCTCTGTCTCTCACTCTTTCTCTCTCCCGTTCATTCTCTCTCCCCCCACTTCCCTCCCCCTCTCTTTCTCTTTCCCTCTCTTTCTCTTTCCCTCTAAATCTCTCTCTCTCTATCTATCTATCTATCTATCTATCTATCTATCTATCTCTGTCTCCTTTTCACTGACTCTCTCTTTTTGTCTCCCAATTACTATCTCTCTTTCATTCACTCCTCTCTTTCTCTCTCTCCTATCCTGTTCTTTTCATCTCATTCTCTCTCTCTCTTTCTCTCCCTCCCTCTTTATTTGTCTCTCGCTTTCTCTTTCTCTTTCCCACTATATTTCTAGTCTCCCTTTCCTAACCTATATTTCTCATTCTCTTACCTCTCTTTCTATCTTTCTCTCCCTCTTCTTCTGTCTCTCACTCTTTCTCTCTCCCGATCATTCTCCCCCCCACTTTCCTCCCCCCTCTCTCTCTCTCTCTCTCTCTCTCTCTCTCTCTCACACATACGTTTACACACCCATATGCACAAACGCACACGTACGCACCTTTTTCCCCCGTCCGTATTGATTATTGATATTGGCTATCATAAAGTGCCTTTCGCCATTGTCAATCAATTCCACAGGATTTCGGCCAGATGTTCTTGGACAAACTTTATACAGCATTTCTGTTACTTTTCTTTCCTATCAGAATGACATATACGTATAAAGGCTTTGCAATGATAGACATTTTGGACTCACAAACTATTGGCATTAAGTTCATTTCTTACTCATTATTATATCAGCTTTGGGAAGAAAAAAAATCCCATCGTCCAAGGAATGTCATTTATCGAAGGATAACAGAAGAAAAAAAAGACTTTTCATCAGAATCGTTAGTGGCCAGAGGTATTCTGTGACACATTTCTCAAAAATCTTTAGCGCTAAAAGATGAATAGCGTCCAAAATTTGAAACTGCTTCGATGATTCCTGCTTTTATAGAAGCAACTGTTTCCGTCTATAGAAACTTAACATAATTTGTGTAAATTCTTTAAAAATACTCTTCAAAGGCATTTTTCCATTCGTGTAAATCTCCCTAAATGTTCTTGAAGAAAATTGTAAAATAAAAATAAAAATTTTATTCAAATTGCAAATAATGGAAAATTGAAACCTAGTTTACAATATAAAACTTAGAAACGTATTCTAATACCAGACTTTTCTTTATAGAGAAGGTCATTATTATCTATATCTATAATTCTGAAAATGTGTGTGTATGTATGTCAGTCTGTGTGATCGGATGTTGTTTATGTATTTCCAAAGCTTTCATCTGATTTCGATCAATTTTTTTTTGTTTGTTTTATTGATAATTCTTCAGTGCCGGTTTTGAGACCAAATTCTTAGTGACAATGGCTCTCCACTACATCCTGTACATTATAACTCACAGCAACGTTTTACTACTTACGTTCATGGATATATATCTTCCATAAGAACTTCAATAAAAATAAATAGTTTAAATTATTACAATAATATTATTTATTATTATACAGTCCCCTTTTCAGGGACCCCCCCATTCAAATTGTTAACACCCCACTTTGGGGGATGTGCCTCAGTTGCACCCAATTGTTGTTACTAATATTGATTTTCGGGTGGGCTGACTTTAAACTTAAACTGCTCCAATTGAGCGGAAAAAAATCCCCAGTAATGAAAGACCCGGACAAAGACGGGTTAGACTGCTAGTCTGTGTCAATATATAGATTCTCTTTTGTGTCTCCCAGAGGATTTCAATATTTACAATCTTTTTGCTCAAATAATTTTGTTTAAGTGTTTATTTCCCTAGAATTCTCTGAGTTGTAAAGAGGATATATTTCATTAACAAGATTACAATATTAACTCGATAAGTGTTATGTTTGTACTTTCTTTCCGTTGCGTCCACCGCAAGGAAATTTGGTTCCCTGTGCCGCGCCAGGACATTTTTCTCCCAGGAATCGATCCTTCAAATCTACAAATCAACCATTCGTCCTTGCATGGAGTATTGCTGCCATATATTGGCTGGAGCCCCTTCTAATTGTCTCAAGGTCCTTGATAAAATCCAAAGACGGATATGCAATATAATTGGCCCTGATCTGGCATCTCGTCTGCAGCCGTTCTCTCACAGACGTGCCGCTGCCTCCCTCTGTCTCTTTTACAAATATTTTCATGGTAATTGCTCCGATGAGCTGCTTTCGCTTCATGAATTTAAGCACCCTACGAGGCTGGCATCCCGCTCTCACCCTTTCACTGTAGAAACTTTTAAATGTAGCCGTCTCTCCTACTCCAAGAGCTTCATATCTCGTACCTCCCGCCTGTTGAACTCCTTTGCCTATTCCAGTTTCCCTGATAGCTATAATCTCCAACTATTCAAATGTGATGTCAATCGACATCTCCAGTTGCCTTGATCTATCCCCTATCCTTCTCCTCATCCTTTCCTCCATCACTCCTATCTGCTCTCACTCGAAATCCTCTGTAACCCCTTGCGTGCTAGTGGCTTCTCGACTTGCTAGGGGTGAAATGCTTAAAGAAAAGGCAAATTGGCGGTTGGATACATATATGTATATTCACCGTATGTATTAACTTACACACACATCCATACTTACACAGACTCACAGTTAACTGATAAGAAATCATTCTCAAATTGCCCCTCCCACGCCTTTAAAAATATCAAATGGCTATTTTGTGTGACGTGCTCCCAAATTTTGGGAACCACGTGTCTAGTATCACGTGATATCCAAACAAAACATTATTTCCAGCAGGATAGACGCTGGCGACACAGAAACCAGGAAGAACATTCTTGGGGATAAGAGCTTTAAAATGTTCAGAAAAATAAGACAAGTTGAAAAAAAATTAGTCAGTATATATACGCGTAGACAATCATGTATCTTTCGATACATTACTGACGAGGCAGATTTTTTTCCGCAGTTGGTTGCCATTTCTTTCTGCGGTAGACCCATTTGCTATCCAAGGGTACAGAACCCAGTCTATCCTGCTATTTACCCATAGCGGGGGAAAGAAGATTCATACTATTCCCAAGCACCTAAGTAAATATAATGAATTCGACTGGGATTCGAACTCGGATTTACCAATTCCGCTATCCATTACGCCACCATTCCTCTTCCTGAAAAAAAAAATTCTCAATTGAAAATCGCTTTCTCGATAATTAATACTACACTGAAAACTGAGACTGAAGTGTTCACAGGGAAAACGTTCAACAGTCTTTCTCTCTAGACAACTTCTTTCCTTCTTTTTCTACGACATCACTCACACCTCCCCCTTTATTATTCTTATTCTTTTATTTCTCTTCTCATTACCCTCCTACCTCATAAAACTTGTTCTCTCTTTTTTTTTCTCTTCTGTTTTCTTTTCTGCCGCTTCTTCTTCTTCTTTTTTTTTAACTCTCATCTTTTTTTTTTCTTTATCGAAGCGATTATTGCTTAAGCTTTCCTTCTAGACATCAGTAATATTTATTCAATCTGCGTTTCTTTTTGTTTGTTTTTTATTCTTTTTTTCACTCCCCTTGTTTTCTCGCCTTACTTTTTTTTTCTCTCGCTTTCTCTTTTCAGCCGAATTCTCATTCTAAATTCCAAAGCCAAGAACTTCAATCAAAGCATTAGAAGGAATTATGTTGTCAATTTTGGCATTTAATGATAATTATCAGATTGAATATCTGTTTGAAAGGATTCGAACTGCTATCGGGCACTTGTTATTTCTTTTCTTCAATCCCTACGCTTATTTCTAACCTCTACATTTAAACACACACTTCCCTCTCTCTCTCTCTCTCCCTCTCTCTCCCTCTCTCTCTCTCTCTCTCTCTCTATCTCTCTCTTGCCTTCCTACACACTGTATTGATACCACTAGTGAACACTGGTAATAGTCCGAAAACAAAGCACACAAAAAAATGCACTCTATTTACACAGAATCGAAGAACTTCGATCTGAAGACAACTGCTTAAACGGAAGAGAGAAAAAGTTTACCATTATTAGAGATGGTGGCTCGTAAAATAGCAAGAACTGTTAACCTGGTCATTGAAAACTTCCTTGCAAGAAAAGAAAGATTAGAACAAAAAAAAAAAACTAAATTTACAGTTGGCAGCCCATTGACACACAATAACTACAATTTACTCGAAAATAATCAGTACTAAAATATTTCGTACAAAGTCGCAAATAGCTAACATATACTAGTAAATAGTTGCTTTTGCAAAAAGGATTTGGCTGCAAGCATATAAGAACAAGTTGTCTTGAGCTTATTATTATTCTGTCATGTGACGTCGCACGCTGATACAGCTGATCCTATCTTTTTATAAAACCTTCATCCAATATGTTGAGCAATGCAAGGCACTAGTGTATTGCATCCATGTATGGATCTGGTTCGTTAAGTTAAGCTGCAAACCAGCCTGAGTAGCAGATATGACATCCGCGACAAAAAAAAATGTGTCATGTAATTCTCTGAGAGAATCTCAGTCGGTAAATGTATTAGATTGTATGACGTGAAATCTTGAGTTTTGATAAGGGGGAAAAACAAAATACTATATTGCAAACAAAAAATATTTAATCAAAACGGATTACCGTAAGGAATCTCTTTTTCCTTACAAGTAACGATACGTTTCAAAAATGTATCCGTATTTTTGCGAGTAGGCAGTACACGTCTCTACAAATGTTTTGTCAATTCGTGTGAAATCCATTTTCTTGATTGTTTAACTGGCTGTATTTTAGAAGAATAGGAATTAGATGAAAACAAAAATAAACTCTGAGGTTTGCAAAAGAATCTCGACTTGTTATTCTCGAGCAGTGGTCGGCAATCTGGGCGCTACTGACAACCAGTTGGCGTTCAATAGGCTGTGGTAGGCGTACGATAGGCTGTGGTAGGCGTTCGACTGGTTGTGGTAGGCGTTCGACTGATTGTGGTAGTCGTCCGACTGTCAGTGGTAAGCGTTCGACTGTTTGTGGTAGGCTTTCGACTGTTTGTGTTAGGCGTTCGACTGTTTGTGGTAGGCATTCGACTGGCAGTGGTACGCATTCGACTGGTTGTGGTAGGCATTCGACTGGTTGTGGTAGGCATTCGACTGGCAGTGGTACGCGTTCGATAGGCTGTGGTAGGTGCGACTGGCAGTGGTAGGCGTTCGACCTGTTTCCATTTTTCTTCTTCCATAGAAAAGAGTCGTTAACATTTAAATAAATATCATTTAAGCTTTATTCATTAATTCTGAAATTATTGATCGCTGGGCGTTCCAGATTCCCAATGTTGAAAAATGGAGGTTACACAGAAAAAGGTTGCCGTGTACTGTTCTAGAGATATCTTTTCCAATTTTGTTTAATCATTTCACCCCACGCAGAGCACTAATGCCACTAAGACGCTAAGGGTTACTGCTAGTGAAAAGAAAAACTTTAAAAGTAAAAACCAGGAACCCAATCCTAAAGAGAAAACAAGGGATAAACCTCTACTCCTGTTCAAAAAAAAAAGGGGAAAGTGTCTGAATCTGGCGATTATCAAATATATCTCCTCCTTTTTGTCTCAACTGATCGATACTGATGATTCACTTTCAATATACTCAACACTATAACTTGTATTGAACTGTTTGGTTAATCATTGTGCTGGGAATATCAGATGCTGTAAGCTAGGATGTGCGGGTGGTGCAATGGATAATTTTCTTGGAATTGTTAATCGGAGAACACAGTTCCAATTCCAGTCAGGTTCGGTACATTCACTTACGTGCAAATACCTTTTGGAAAGGTATGAATCCACCTCTTCTCCCCAGCTATGGGTTAATTAGTAAGACATATCACTAATTCATTGCTATCTCCCCACAAAAAAATTTAGAATCGAAAAATATTTTCTGGCTTTAAATAACCTGTAAAGGCTTGAGAAACCGTAAAAAACGAATCAAACAAATCATTCATTCTCGTACATTTTACTTAAGATTTTCCTCAGCTAAAGTTTGCGAGAACTCAATATAGACAAATTGAAGGGAATCTTAGAAAGAAAATACCCCGATCAAACCGGGCCAGATATTCGTTAGCGTATTCGGACATTTAAAACTTAATTTGCCGCTTACATTAATGAAGAGCTCTTTTTGAATCCATACAGTATCGAGTATTGATCTGATTTAAACTCATTTTAAAATGGTAAAATCGATATAAATTTACCCATCTCTGATATTAAGTAATCTGAAAAAAAAAACAAAAAAAAAAAAACGAAATAACATTAGAGGATTAAAAACAATTATCCTAAAAGGGAATCATATAACAAAAAAATACGATCGAATTTTCTTTCCAGCCTAATAGTACGCAAAACCTTTGATTCTGAACGTCACAAGATAATGAATTGTCATGTGATACGACATAATGCTGTCTATATTTGTAATATGGCTTAGCAGCCAAATAAATAGGACTGTGTTAAAGGTTTATAAGAATACCATGACATTAACAATATACTTATCGCGACTAGACACTTCTCTTCAAGATATAATTAAAGAATATGCTTTCTAAAAAGTGGAAGTAGCGTAACTGTTAACAGCGTAGAAAATGGAATCGGTGAGCCGAGTTCAATATCCCGTTTCGTCTGTTGCATTCATTTTCGCACAAATACTATTTGGAAAGGCATGATTCCATCTATTCTTCCCAACACCGCAAGCTACAAGTTAAATAGAAAGATCCTCAGTCCAAAGAGAACGAGTAATTTGAATTCAAAATTGTGGAGAAGGCAACAGGAAAACACTTCATTCCATTTTCTAAGACGTCTTGGCAATTCAGGTAATAATGAAAATTAATCTACGTCCTGACGGGACATGACGTGAAAAATTGTTCAACCTCTATAATTCTTTTTAATCATTTCCACTCAAGCAAGGCGATAAAGCCACCAAGACGGAAGGGATTACTAAGAGGGAAAGAATCTGGGGAAAATTATTTTTAAGGAAAGAGGACAATAAAAGAACAGGTTTTAAGAAGACAGAAAATGACAATTAGTGTTACATTTAAATTTTTGAAGATCAAAGTTGAGAGGAAAATAAGAATTTGGAAGAGAGTTGCACAAGGGAGCAGTGCAAACGAAGAAACTGTTAGCATAGAACTTACGGTTACGTCTTGCAATTTCAACAGTGAAATCATGAGACAGAATTGCCAATCTAGTAATACGCTTAAATGAAGTCGAAGTACTAGATTGTCAGTTAGGTTTCATTATTTTACTGTTGGAATTGCTATTAAATCATTGGACATGGATTTCGTAACCCCTTTTTTTTAAATTTTATTTTATATATTTTTCACCCCAAACAAGGCGGGGAGCCACTAGGACGCAAGGGGTCACAAAAAATTTGGAGCAAGATCAGACAGGAGTGATAGAAGAAAGGATGAGGGTAGTGGATAGATCAAGGCAACTGGAGATGTCGATTGACATTACATTTGAATAGCTGGAGATTATAGCTCTCAGGGAAACTAGAATAGAGAAGGGAGTTCCACAGGAGAGAGGTGCGAGACATGAAGCTATTGGAGTAGAAGAGATGGCTACATTTAGGAGTTTCGACAGTGAAGGGTTGAAAGCGGGATGCCAGCCTCGTAGGGCGCTTGAACTCATGAAGTCTGGTATAAGTTTAGTTTAAAACGGAAATAAGGGGTTATTAAAATTGGGTTGACTTTGCAGGGAAGGAGAGACTGCGTGCATTAAATTATAAAATGCATTGCATCTGCATCCGTATTCAATGCCCTTTGCACAATGCACATGTCCTTCTGCCTGCAAAACTTTCACATGTTCCTTAATCTTTCATACATACGAAAAGAAAAACAATAAACAAATAGAAGAAAATATCAAAATGTTTTCTGTTTGAATAATACAAATATTTTCCGACAAAAGAAAAATTACAAATTATTTTATTTTTTTTTGTTTTTGTTTACTAATTCCCCTTTGTGGATTTATTTATTTTTCATTTTATAATATACTTAAAAGTACATTTGGTGTATTTTTTTTTTCCAATAAAATCTTTTGCCGCCTGAGAGCCATTGTTTGGGAGATTTGCAGTTTTTTTTTCTCAAAACTCCTCCTCCAACTCCCTTTCTACCTCTCTCTCTCTCTCTCTCTTTCTCTCTCTCCCTTCCTCTCTATCTCTCTCACCTTAACAATCTTTCCCTCTCTCTTTCTCTCTCAATCTCTCCCTTCTCCTTTCTCCCATCTCCTCTTCCACCCTCTCATATCCCCTCTTCCTCTCACTCTCTCCTATCGTCTCTTCTTCTTTTTCTTCTCTCTCCCCCACCCACGCTGTACCTCCCTATCTTCCCTTCTTGCTCTCCCTCCTTCTCTCTCGCATTCCCTCTTCCTCTCTCTCTCCTATCCCCTTCTTCTTCTTCTTCTTCTCTCCCAACTATCCTGCCCCTCTTCTATCTCCCCTTATTGTTCTCCCACCTCCTCTCTCGCATCCCCTCTTCCTTTCTCCTATTCTTCTTCTTCTTCTTCTTCTTCTTCTTCTTCTTCTTCTTCTTCTTCTTCTTCTCTCCCACCCACTCTGTCCCTCCCCGCCTTCTCTTATTGTACTCCCTCTCTGTCTCTCTCTCCTTTAATGACTGCAACGTTTGGGATCCCCTCTTTGGAAATTTGGCTACAGTGGTTTATTACTTTTGCCTTTTAATACCATTCCTCTTCAGGGTGTAGGCGATCATGGCTCTCCACAACTCCCTATCTTTTTAATTCTCAATAATGCTTGTCTCTTTACTATACCTCCCAGTCCATGTTCTGATATCCATGTACAAACTTGTCAAATAGGTTACTTCTGCTCCTCTAGTCTTCAATATGCCTTGTGGGTGTCAAATTCTCCAAACCATGAAACGGAAGGCTCTGGGATGTAATGGGAATGGAGGATTCTATCCTCGGACGTTCGTTCTTCCTAATTTGTATTAACGACCTTCCAATGGAATCAGTTTTCAACTCGACATCTATGCTGATGACGCAACTATTTACTCCTGTCTTATTAGTAAGTCTGATATATTCAACAAAGTAAAACCAGCAACTACTCTTGAAAATGACATACAATCAATTGTTAACTGGGGCAAGAAATGGCTTATAAATTTTAACACCACCAAAATGAAACTATCTTTTAATCATCATAGAGAATTTTTTTTTTTTTTTAACTTCCATCAGCAGGGCCGATGCTAATCTTCAGGAGAGCAACTTATTGTAATTTCTTGTTCTTGCGTTTTTAACTGACGTGAAGTGGATTAATTATATGGAATCAATTTCTAGATCTACTGCTAGTAAAGTAGGTTCACTGTGACATGCTGGACAATTGTTTTTCATCTTGCACATTAACTGACCATTTGTCCATGCTTTGAATATTGCTAACACATATGGTTTGGTGTTCCTGATATATAACTCAATATTTTTGATAAAATCCAAAGAAACAACTGCAATGGAATTGGTCCTGATACCACAACTATTATATATTTAATTTTATTCAAAATTTATAACGCTCTTTTGACTAAAATACTTGATCATTAATGGTTTTGAAAAGAGTAATGTTGAATGGCTATGCTTCTAAATCCTTTCACATTAATAACAACCCCCCCACTCTGGGCTCTATCCTTGTACTTATTTTGTTTCTTATCGTCATCAACGACCCCATCCCAATATTATCAGTTCCCAACTAGATATTTATGTCGATGATACATCTATTTACTTCTGTCTTAATAGTAAGTCCGATATATTCAACAAACTAAAACCGGCAACTACTCTTGAAAATGACATACAATCAATTGTTAACTGGGGCAAGAAATGGCTTGTAAATTTTAACACGACCAAAACGAAACTATCTTTTAATCACCAGAGAGAATCTTTTTTTAACTTCCATCAGCAGGGCCGATGCTAACCTCCAAGAGACCAACTTATTTTCTAGTTTGATATTTTAAAGACTTTTGGGAATTTTCTTCCTTTTTAAATTCAAAAATTGGATACTGCATTTTTTAGCCAGGTACTTGAAAAGAGGAATTTGTGTTTCATTACAGATCTTTTTGAAACTTTGTTAGATTCTGTTCAACACTGAATTTTGTTTAGCTCATTGATTAGAGCCTGATCACCAACTTAGAGAACTTGGTTTTTGTCTTTCGTCTTATAGCATGTTCACTAAAGAAAAGAGGAAGCTGATTTCAAATAAGACTTACAAGGAGATATTGATTTGAAAATTTTAATCAAAATTTATAATGCTCTTTTGGCCAAAATACTTGATCATTAATGGTTTTGAAAACAGTAGCATTGAATAGCTATGCTTCTAGATCCTTTCACATTAATGACAACCCCCTACTCCGGACTCTATCCTTGGACCTATTTTGTTTCATCAACGACCCCCCCAATATCATCAGTTCCCAACTATATTGATATTTATATTTATAAATATACTATTTGTCCCTGCTTTGAATATTGCTGCCACATATAGTCCAATATTCCATTTAGAGATTCTTGATAATATCCAAAGAAGAATCAGTGATGTTATTGATTCTGACCTGGCATCTAGGCTTATTGCGCCATAATGAAGCTTCCTGTGTCTAATTATAAATATTTAATTCTTTTAATGAACTTTCCTTTATGGTACCTAGATTTTCTGAATTTAAGCGCCTAGGTCTCATCATTTTACAGTTGGCTAGATGTAACCGTAAGTTCTATGCTAATAGTTTCTTCTTTCGCACTTCTCGCTTGTGGAACACTCTTCCAGCTTCTTGCTTCCCGTTTAAATTCGATTAAAAAACTTTAAATGCATTCTTGTTCTTTTATTGTTCCCTCCCCTTAATTGTATTTTTCTCACACTCCCTAATACTGGGTAACCCTTTGAGTCTTAGTGACTTTATTGCCATGCTTGGGATGAAGTGATCAAAAAAACAGAAAAAAATATTTTGTAATTTTTCAAAACTAAAACTTTTAATGAAAATAATTTTATATTGCCTAGTTAATATTAAAATAAGTTAATGGTTGTAGCCATGCCTAAAACTAATTGTTGAGACGATAAAATGTAAAACACTTTTTCTCTATTTTTTTTTTCACAAATGAGTTTATGATTCAAATATCCAGCAGATCCACTAACGCTACAAAAATTAATGAAAGGAAACAGTTATCTAGTTGTTCTCAAATAAAACATTTTTATTAATAAATCCATAGCGAGTAACTCCCATAAAAAAAGACAGTCAAATATGGTACCCCGCTATCACTTTTTTCATCAATGTCGATTTTTGTGCAAATCTGTGCAAAAAGTGGATCACAGCTTCATACATATTTTCAGAAAGTGGATCAAAAAGTGGATCACAGCTTCATACATATTTTCAGAAAACATCAATTTCTAATTGGTCAATAAACACACAAGTGGGCGTTATAATCCACCCATGTACAAGTCTTTTTCCAGCGCGTAACCAAGTCAATTTTTCCCGCCCCAAATTAGAAATGCTTCCAGAAGCCGATCACGTGATTACGTTGATTATAAATACCAGACACGAGTTCGTTCTTCTCTACTCTACTCTTCCCTTCTATCTTTTGATTTCTTTCGTTTAAAAATGTAGCTGTTTAAGAAATCGCGTTTCGACCCCTTGCGGGCGGACGCTATGAAAACACAATCACAAACGCACACATACACGTACGTACGAAACTTGATTGCAAACATTACGAACATTACAGAACATTAAAATCTAACATATTACGAATATTCAACTACAAGCAACGGAAACGAATGAAACATTCAATCATTCAACTCTTCTGAAGCTAAAAGTTTATCAACATATTTTCTGCTTTACAGAATCCTTTCAATTCTCTCACAGTGAATATTTTGAGCGGCTAGTTCATTCAACCTTTTATGAGCTCAGATAAAAAAGTATTCCATTAGTACAAACTTTAATTCCAGTCAAAGGGAAGTAACCCGTTTGCTTGTACATCATTACAGATTGTTATACTGGAACACACCTATTCTATAGCTAATAGACTCTCCCACATATAATAAGTAGTAGTAGTAGCAGTCGTGGAGTCGCTCAGAGAGTTGGTGAGTCAGTCGACGTCGGACATTAAAGTATCAACCACCACAACTAGATTGCTGCGTAATTAACTATTATATCAAGTTCCTAACGTTTTGTACGTCGAAACTTTTTAGGACCGACTTAGTGAAATACAAGCCTCCACTGTGAAACTACTCTACAACAACTTTGGCGACCAGGAATCGAAGCTCATACGGAGGAAACAAAAAAAAAAAAAGAAAAAAAATTCGTTCGCCATATACAACATTTGGCGACGAACGTATTTGGATTCATACGGAGGAAAAAAAAACTTTTCGTTTACTCTACAACACAGATAAAAATATAAGTGATGTAATAAAGTTGAAGTAGGATTATGACCGCAGTCATGGATGAGCACGCCATTTAGAATCAAGTGACTTTATAACATTGTGCTTATTACTAATTATCTCCCTTGATTTACGTTGGGGCTCTCAGCTGGTGTCAGCAACGATTGCACTTTTCTCTTTATTCAATCTGAAGAAGCCGGAGTTGATAGTTATTATAAAAGAAGAATACAGCACATAAAGCGAAACCAAACTGCTCCACTCATTTTTTTTATTGTTCTTCTCCTAGGCTGGTTGCCAACCAAAGCTAAAGAGCCCAATCTGTTTTACTGTGTAATCAACAGATGGAGAGAGAAGAGATGATTTAACACTTTTCACAAGTTTATTTGCGCGCAAATGAATGTAGCGAACTTGGCCAGATTTCGAACTCAACTCTCCTAGTTCTCATCCGAAACCGCTATCCATTACACCACTCGCACACCCATTCCAAACCGTTATCCATAACACCACCCGTACAGAGAGAGAGAGAGAGAGAATGAAACGTACGTACGACTTGTTAGTAAAGACAGATTACTGTTTTTGCTAACCAGTCGTTTCCTCTGTAGCTAAATAGTATAGCACGTCAGGCTATATGACTGTTCCATGTAGGATACAGGTTCGATTCCAGTCAAAGGACACATATTTTCTACGAAATTTCTCGTACTTTCTGCTCTGTAAATGTAATTAATACTATTTATTATGAGAAAAGAGCATTTAAATATCTGTATCTATAAAAATAAAGTATAAACAGATAATATATTTTTAAAATTTTCGGAATTAGTCCATTTCATAGTCTCCCTCTCTCTCTTTCTCTCTCTCTCTCTCTCTCTCTCTCTCTCTTTCTATATATATATATATATATATATATATATATATGGGGGGTGTTACGCCAACCGAAAGGAGTGGCGTAAGACATGTTTCATTAAGTTAAAGGGTTTTGAAGACAGTAGACTGAAGCTCCGTGATCAGCTTTGTCAAGCTCTGAAGTAGAGACGCCATCAAAATCCTTCTTTAACAAATTTCATCTGTCAGTGTGGCTTTGTCGCCCGCAACAAGGCTGGGCTAGTATCCCACTCAATATGTGAAATATGCCTTTCCTTTACCTGATTTTCTGCACAATAGCCCCCGCTAGCATGCATGTGTAAAATGAAGGAGCCTTATTTATCGTTCATGATACGAGCATCCATTATATATATATATATATATATATATATATATATATATATATGGTAATGGACTCTCGCGTCGTATTCGACGCATGAGGGTCAAGTAGTTCAGTTCTTAGGACCCACACCGCCGACACCTGCACATATGATTCGATTATAGTGGTGAAGTCTTTGTGCATTTTTGAAGGGCTGAATACAGAGACCTGGTGCACTACGTGCCACAAGGTCCCCAAACAACCCCCCTCAGTTTTTGAATTCAGAGTAGTCTTTCTCTTAGACCAAGTAGCCATCCAAGGCTATAGAACCCAGTCTGTCCTGCTATTTACCCATGGCTGAGGAAGAAGAGGATTAATACCTTTCCCAATGATATTAGCATGTAAGTGAATGTAATGGATTCGACTTGAAATCGAACTCGGCTCTCCGATTTCTTAATCCGAACCGCCATACACTACTTGACTGTATGTATGTATGTATGTATGTATGTATGTATGTATTGCAGAATTAAGAAAGCCATTTCGCAATAAGAAGCTCTGTCGGAGAGAACTTAGGTATTTGCTTTCAATTACGTTGGATTATACACCAGACTCTCCCCCCCCCAACATCTAAATCAAAGACAACATCATAACAATCACGACGCAAAAACTATGCAAACGTCACAGACAGAGATTTGTCTGGAGACTGAATTCTGATTTGCGGTGTCATAACCCGTGAAATACGGAGAAAATAGTGCGGAATATCGATAGGTTTAATAGATTAATACCTCTTGGGTATGCGAGATTTTACAAGCAATTCTGTGAATCAATCACTCGGAATTCGACACAAACCTCACATTCCAACCTGTGCATCAAATTCGTACGTTTTACATTAAATATGGGACAAGATTTCAATCAATAGAAAGTTATATTGATGCCTCGATTGATAGATTCATTCATAGATTCATGTAAGCATGACTATATATATATATATATATATATATATATATATATATATATATATATATATAAAAAAGGCTTAAACACTAATATTCCATGGTCATAATTTATTCCATTGGAATCGTAAATACGATCCAATTCATCAGACCTACAAATTCAAAAGGAAAACAGTAAAAAAACAACTCCGGAAATAAAATATGGGTATTTATATATTTTGCATATGTATGTATATTTTCCACTAATATTATATATATATATATATGTGTGTGTGTGTGTGTGTGTGTGTGTGTGTGTGTGTGTGTGTGTGTGTGTGATTCCAAGGTTTGAATAAACAGCTCTAAACAGAGACTGCATCAAATTCGCCTTCTGTCATAAAAGTGCTCTATGCCATAAAAATGACAGAGCATTTGAATATTAATTCAATAACCAGGTCACCTGGTGAATTTGGTTATCTGGTCCCGTTGAGCACATTTTTGGCTCAATGCTTCAGCTCCTGTACCATAACACCAGTTTCTCTTGTTATTGAGCGCTTTTTGCTATATTGGCAAGCCTTTCCACGTTGAAGTTTTTTTTTTTTTTGCCATTTTAGATCTTTGCTGGAAGATTTATCTTCCCCAGTGCCCGAGTTTGGTTTGTTTGTCAAATTGTACTCGTCCGGTGGTATATAAGGTAATCATCTTATTACTTCAAGTTACTGGCTACCTGAAGATCGTGGAGTTAGGCAGCTGGACCTGGCGGCGTGCTCAGCTCTTAGATGTTGTCGAACTCTCCGCATTCGAGCAGAGAGGAACGCGGACGTAGATATGGCAGAGCATCGTACGGGGATTTAGACAGATTCGACCCAGTTCAAGCGCGAGGTCTACGGGGAACTTTTGTCCGATATAAAATGATATTTATTATACAAAATATAAGCTGCACACTTTAATATATATATATATATATATATATATATATATATATATCAAGTATGTGGTGCAGTTCAATTTATTTTACATGAATCATTCATACAAAAAAACAGATATAGAAGTTAATGATATAAATGGCAAGTATTCTCGCCATTTATATCATTAACTTTTATATCTATTTTTTGTATTAATGATTCATATATATATATATATATATATATATATATATAGAGAGAGAGAGAGAGAGAGAGAGAGAGAAAAAAAAAGTTGCAAATTAAAAAAATAATAATGTTTTATTTTATGAAAGTATTTATTTATTCATATATATATATATATTTGATATTTCAGATTGCCCTCAATCTTTCAGCAGAAATAACTGTTTGTTACAAAAATCGTTATCATATATATATATATATATATATATATATATATGATAACTGATATATATATGATAACGGATATATATTAAGAACAAAATTGGGGAAATGCATGAAAATGCGTTTCGTTCTTTCGCTAAATATACGCGAAATCAACTAGATAAAAAAAAATCGTAAATCGGCTAGACAAAAAAAATAATAATTTAAAAATCCCAGCATCCTTTATTCGTGCGCATGTGTAGTCACACCAACATAACAAATTTAGTTCCATGAAGTCCCAATGGATGAAACGCATCAGAAGATTTTTTTTTCTTGTATATCGAAAAGCTCTTTTAAAAGTATTGATAATGGAAAGCATTACGGATACTTTAAATTATAAATATTTGGCGTCTGGTATATCGAGATGTACAGTCAAGGTGACATTCAGCTTTCTACTACTTTTGAATTTGTTTTTATCTTTATGGCCATTGTCCATCTATCCGACATTGTATCAGAATTTATTGTGTCCAGAAAGGAAATATGTTTCAGGATCCTGGATATTCATTTACCGTAGAAGATTCAAAAATTTGTACCCTTTCCATATATTTTCACATTAATAAATTATTTCCATTTTTTTTTTTTTTCAATTAAAAATGTTATTAATACGATGTTTGTTTTCTTCTATTTACAGGTAAGTGTTTCAAGGCTTTCACTTTGGGATTTGCATGAAAAAGAACGCGTTAAGGTCAGTTTCTCTTTTCCTTGAATTGGGCTTTTATTTTTTTAATCAAAAATGTATACAACATAAATGTTATTTAGTTTACTACAATATTTACGCAATACAACATTTGTGTCCATTAATGCGACTCATTTTCTCAGTTTGGTCTGAATATTTCTGAATGAGAAATATATTTATCAAATAAAATTCTAATTTATTTCGCTTACCTTTGTCCACTTCAGTGTTTGAAATTTATAAACCTGTTTCTGAATCTTTATAAATATTCAAGTATTTATGCAGATTGTTTAGCTATTTGCATGACAGGCGAGAAGAATACATTGTATAATTTCTTCGAAAACAATTTTGAAAACATTTAATTTTACAAAGACTTTTTACTTCAAAATAATTAATAGAAAAACATGCTGACACATGGAATTGCAATAAAGGAGATTAGATATTGCATAGTTTCGTTCTTGGGAATGTTTCTATGTCTTAATATTTTGCTTATTTTCTGAAAGACATCTTTCGCAATTCGTTTGCACCTTCTGTGTGATGTCTATGTAATTTTTCGTCGTCTTATACGACATTACACAGATTTCTATTTTTTTAAAATATCGTTGTCCTGAAAGATTTTAGTTTATCAGCCGTTTGACTTAATATGAATTCTATGTTTCGATAAACAAATGCTCAAGGTAATAAAATTATTGGTTGTTCTTTTCTGTCCATTTTTATATTTTCTGAAAACTGTAATTTTTACGGTTTAATTGCCATGCCTTAGAATTGTTGGAGAAGTTACTTATAGCGTTTCTTTCGGGCTTTAATTGCATTCTTATATTTAAATCAGTTTCTACGCTTATTTTCTATGATAATAAATAGGAATTATTTGAATTTGAAAAGGGTGCTCGACAGGAAGAAAATAACACAGCGACATCGGGGGAGACCGTCTTCACATGCATTCGTTGCAATTGAGACTGCCACTCCCATGTGTGCCTATACAGCCGTAACGGATTTTACGCCGCCATCACCAACCGGGGCAAAAGTCTTTGGGCCGCAGATATAATGTTACTCGACACCGACGAATGCCACCACACAAATGAGAATTAAATTTTGTTTAAGAATTTGAAGATTTTTTTTTTTTTTTTGGGGGGTCTTCTCTTTCCGTTTTAGTTCTTTCTTCAGATTTCGAAAAACAATGTGTTTAAAAATAATAAACAAAAATGATAAAATAAAATAATATAAAAAAATATTAGAATAAAATAATAGAATAAAATAATTAAATAATAGATTTAAAAAAAATTAAGATCTTTCTTCTATTTTCTTTGATAATACAAGGGAAATAAAATCTTTAAAAAGAAAAGATTTTTCGTTTCTTTTAGTTCAAGGTAAAGGGTGTTTCATTAAAGCGGATTATATATAAGGGTGTTTCATTAAGACGGATCAAAGTCAGCAGTAAATAAATCATTGTTATTGGTGAAAATTTATTTATTTCTCTATTGGATCATATTATTTAAGTCATGGCAATTATGTGTGAAAAATAATATCACCCAAATGTCCGCCAAGGCTTTGGCGGCACACCTCAACTCGATGGTCAAAATTTTTGATGACGTCTCTGAATAGTTGCTCCTCGATCTCACCAATATGACTTATTATCTCATCCTTCAGCTGTTGAATTGTTGTTGGCTTGATAGCATAGACCTTACTCTTGAGATGACCCTAAATAATGAAATCTAAAGGCGTCAAGTCACACGATCGTGGTGGTCAATTGACTTCGCTGTTTCGGGAGATGTTGCTATCTTGGAAGTGCGCGAAATAGATTTCTGTTTGAACGTACATTTTTGTAATAGGCCTCAATAACTGATGTAATGAATATGCATACACCTGGATTCCCCCTCACAGTAATACGATTTGCTGGTGTCAGCTATAAATACAGACTGATGTGGAGGTACAGGGACTACGCCTATTGCCTACGCCTATTGCCTACCACTACGACGAGGACTAGTCCATTACGGTTACCTGCTAGATTGTCCAACATGGTTACAATAGTCCAAAACCACTTTGCTACTTCGAATAAATATATCCTTTTCCGGGACATAGCAATAACTTTGACACGTTGTTTGATTGTTAGTATTTGCAAGGTTGAACTTTCCAAAGTTGTTAAACCTGAAAGAAAAAGAAAAAATCATTTGACGCTTAAACTTAATTCACATTTAAAATCGGTCGGTTTTTGAAACACTCTTTATATGGAGGAAAAGCATTCCTTAACTGTTTTTTTTTTTTTAGGCGGAGAGATGTAACAATTGTCCGTATTTTTTTCTTTCTCTTTGTAATTTATATATTCTTTGTTTTTCTTTCATGGTCTTTCGTTTTCTTTAGTCTCTTACGACACTTTCCTTTCTTACTCTTGCTTTTCCTTTACTTATCTCCGTATATTTCTCACCCCCTGGTATTTTCTTTTATTTATTTATTTATTTTATTCTATTTTTATTTTATTTCTTTTTAACTCCTTCTCACTTTTTTTTTTTCCTTTTGTTTCACTTTATCCAAAATAAAAACACAACTTTGGAAATCATCCATGTTCGGCCGCCATTACTCATCGAAATTGCGCCAATTCATCACTATCGTGTTTCTTTCTCTCTCTGTGTGTTTTCTTTTTCTTTCATTTTACTGAAAGAAAAAGAAAAAAGAAAGATGAAGTGTGGCGGGGAATCCTTTCGAAATTCCGTTCTTTGTTTCTTTCATTCATTTATTTCATTAATTTCTTTTCCATAATATATATATATATATATATATATATATATTTTTGCTTCGTGGAAATTGCATAATGCTTTTAACCTGATAAGTGCATGATATCTTGGTGCAGTGAACGACCAAATAGATTAACATTTGTCTATCAATGCATCTACTGCATTTATCTGGCCGTCTACAGGGTGAAAAAGAAAATCAAAAAGATCGCAAACTTGACGCCAGTAAAATATCTGAAACTAAACAAAACCGCTTTCCCTTTTATTCTTCCACTCGCAGACATTGGCACCAAGTTAATAATTCTTCATATTATATCTCTCTCTCTCTCTCTCTCTCTCTCTCTCTCTCTCTCTAAAAACCTGATTCAATTCGATATACATTCAGAACTATCATTTAATAATTAGTTCTCAATCTCTTTCAAATAACATACGCAAAGATATGAGCTTTCGCTTGTAAATGTCTATATGGTCGTGTAGCTATATATATTCGTGGGCATATAAATTTAAAGTTCTGCGTTTAAAAGCCTCGATTTGAGAATGTGACCTGTCGTTTTAAATCTCTTTAAATTTTCTCAAATTGTTTAGAGTCGTCATCTCAATCAGTGAATCACTATTTTTTTAATCTGTTTTACGAATTTTTATAATCAGGTATTAAATTCTTGCACTTTGAAAGTAGGTCATCCATTTTCAGGAAATGGCTTCAGAAAAATGTGCGTCTATTAAAAAGGAGGCGATATTTATCTTTCATGCTATCTTTCAATCATTCGTCTTGATATGTTGCAGGCATTTTAATTTTCACAATAAACCACTAAATGTAGATAGCGTTTGCTATAAATGCCATGAAATTTGTATCTGTTTTATGCAGTATGTTATTTTTATGGAGGAAGTTAATACCATGTCTATTACAGAAGTTAACTTGACTCTCTACAGATCAGTAGAGATTCAAGATTATTTAGTCAACAAGGAAATTCGATTTTATGTCCAAATATTTCTGCTGCCACCTCGTATAAATTTCACCATTTTCTTGATTCTCTACAGATCAGTAGAGACTCAAGATTTTTAGTCAACAAGAAAATTCGATTTTATGTCCAAATATTACTGCTGCCACCGCTTATAAATGTCATCATTTTCTTTGCAGTTTTCTTTTTAAGTGCATATCCCTTCAGGAAGTTGGTGGTCAAGGCTCTCCACAGCTTACTTTTATTATCTGTACATTTCAAAGAGTTCTTTAGAAAGATAATGAAGAGATTTCCACTTGCATTCGGTTTGGAAATTAAGAGTAGCCTTCTGCGAGACTTATGGCCATATCACGTTGAAACATCGGTTCCTGTACAATCACTGCCATTAAGCAACGTCGAGCATGGGTGACAACTTGGGCATAAAAAGTGCTGTAAGCTTGGGTGGTTTAATGGATAATGGCTCGAAATAGTTAATCGGTGGTCCAATTCACATTGCTTGACACCCGCAGCAAATACCTTTGATAAAATCATGTGTCCAACTCTTCACCCCCCAGCTATGGGTTAGTTAGTTAGTTAGTAAGTCATCATTAAATCATTATTATCTCAAAAAAGAATTCTTTGAAACGAAACATATTCTCTGGCTTTAAATAACCTGCAAAGGGTTGATAAGCCGTAGAAAATGAATCAATAAAACACTCTCTGCTCTCCAACCCGAGACATACACTCTTATTTCATGAGTATAAAAATGAATGCTACTAACGAAATTGGAATTTCAACCCAGCTTACTGATTCACATTTTCATACCGACAGCCGTTAGATAATCCGCTTGTATCCAATAATAATTTTAAAATTAACAAAATATTACCTATAATCTCTTTCTCTTAGACTGGTTATCTCCCAAATCTAGAAAACAAAACTAACTTTCACTCCTGATTCCATTTTATATATATATATATATATATATATATATATATATATATATATATATTATAAATTAACTGATTTAAAATATTTTTTTCGCTACACAGTAATAACCATGTTTCAAAAAATGGATGCTAAAAACTTTAAATTTATTTTTGTAATTAAATTAAAAACATTAGTTCCATTTCATCCTCAAGCTAATTTTGGAGTAACTTATTTTTTAAATTTACTGAGTTTTAACTACAAGAGAAATTCATAATTTACCGGTTACCAAGGATACAGAGAAATTCAATCATCCAGACAAGGGGTGGTAACGTGTTCAGTTTTATTAACTTTTGTTGTATCAGTTATTTGTTACATTCGAAAAAGGGGTTAAGTTTAGGTACGGGTGGGGATGTATTTTTCAACGAATTCTGACATCCGTTAAAGTCATTTTTTTGGTTTTTTATTTTAAATTTTATTGTTAACGGCAAAAATTCTTACGGCATTTTTTCTATTTGTATACTTAAAGATTTTTGGCTAGATGTTTAGGTTAAAATACGTTTTATTTAACTATTATTTTAAAATATTTTTCCTTTTAATTGAGCACTATTTTGTAAAAAATAAAAATATCAATAGGAACACCGGATTACATATCTTACTGTTCTTTCTTTTTATTTAAATATACATACATATGTATATATATATATACTAGCAGCATGGTCCAGCGTTGCCCGTGCTTGATTCAAAAATCGTACTACAGCAATTGCAATCACTTGACTTAAAATATTTTTGCCCTTCCTTGCCTTTAAAAGAGTGCCCTTTGCCGTGCTGATGCTGCTACATGCCTTACTTCTTGCCAATCTCACACTGCGAATTTTTTCTAATATCTATACTAAACATTAACTCTGTTACGAAAAATGAACTAAACAAAATGAACACAAAACGATCAGCTTTAAAAAAGGACTCGTAACTGGAAAAACCGAATGAAAAAAGAATGTTAACAACAAATAGTTTTTCACACCCAACCCAGTTCTGCGGAATCAGAATCAACGTTGATTTTAAGCAAGCGAATGAGCCAATTGGAGTAAAGTGCCATGCAGATTTAAATTTTTCGACTTGTGAAGAATGCAGCTATCGATTTTTTTTTTTGCATGCTAGCATGTTAGTTAACATTCGTGTCAGTCAGCTGTTGGCTCTCACGCTGGCCAGTAGAATCTCCCTGCCTATTCGTGGCAGCCAGCTATAGGCTCTCACTCTGGCCAGTAGAAAATGGCCGCAAACTACATGAAAACTGCCATAGAAGTATGAACAAAATCGATTATTTCCACTATCGATGGGAGTTGGGAAATGCAAAGTCGGTCTTGTCCTTCTGCTCTAACTTGGAGCATGTGCATGTAAATTCTGGTGCAAATCCGTCGAAAATTGCGGCCGTGCATTCGTTACACACACATATCCTGCCTTTCATATATATATATATATATATATATATATATTAGCACGTAAGCAATGGGAAAGGTATGAATCCTCTCCCTCTCCCTCCAACTATGGGTAAAATAGCAGGACAGAATGCGTTCTATAGCCTTGGATGGCAACTGGCCTAGGAGAAGGACAACTCTGAATTCAAAACCTGCGGAGGGTCGTTTGGGAACCTTGTGGCATTCGGTGCACCAGGTCTCTGTATTCGTCCCTTCAGAAAGTGTGGATGGTCCTGCACGAAGCCTTCACCACTATAATCAAATCTCATGTGCCGGTGTCGGGCTGTCGGTTTCCTGGAAACTGATCTGCTTGACCCTCATACGTCGAATCTCGACGGGAGAGTCGATTATATATATATATATATATATATATATATATATATATATTGAACAATAAAAAAAAATATTAAAAAATTAAAATCTTCAGACACACTGGTTTGTATATTAATATTATTTCGTTTTTATGATTATTTCATTTAGATTCCTCGACTAGTTTCGACCAACATGGCCATCATCAGGAGAGAAAAAAATTCTGCTTGCTGATAGCAGTGAACTACAGAAATGAATGTCTTGATGAAGAAAATGAACTTTTGTCTGAAGTCTCATTCGTTTTTTTTTTATTTATTTTTTTTTATTTTTTTCACATGAATTTCTCCTGGCTAAAAACTTTTCTTAGGCCACTGTATTAAAAAATTTACCTAATGCAAACTATTATCAGTTGTGTTAAAACAATCACTTGTATCGCATAGAACAGAGAATATCCTGAAGAGTGAAAAAAACTGTGTTAATTTACAATGGCAATTACTAGAACATAGTGAGGTTATCTGAAGTATTAATACTTCATAACGTAAAAAAAAAATATCATTAATTATAATTTCATTCATACCTGATGTTAATTCGAAATGAAAATCGGTTTCATACACGCCGGAATTGTGTCAGGTTTTGTCACTGTTGTTATCTAATGCAAGGACACAATGTCTTTGAAGGCGTTGACGTATTTGCGAAGAGAAATATTAACTTTAATATATATTTCTTCTTTCGTTTTTAAATTTTCTTGTTCATGTAGCATTTTTTAAGCATTTAAAATGAATCTCATTTCTTTTTTATTTTTTAATTATCCATTTTCCAACTTTTCTCGCTTACTGTTTTCGTATTTAACAAAAAACGAAGCCTCAAAATTGAAAATCATTTTTACTTTATTTTATTCTATACTTTTCTTTTACATTGATGGAATTTGGCGAGGCGGCATTTTTCTTAATTTGAAATTAATTTTTAATTGTCCATTTTTGTTGCTGTTGTTGTTACTCACCTTCATCATTTCGCCCGAGATTTAATTATTTCTGTAATGTTCTCTTCTTTAATTATAAACTATTTCGCCCCGAGTTGAGATCGATCGTTGTTCGCTTTCTTTCGTTGTCCTTCATTTAATCCTGAACAATTAAACTTCTTTGTCTTGTTTCTTTAAACTTCCTGCTTGCATTTCTTCAAGTCACAAGCCGGAAGGTAAAAATTGGCTCAACAATGATTGATTTATTGATTCATTTTTTTCACGGTTTATCAACCCTTTGCAGGTTATTTAAAGCCAGGAAATATTTACAGATTGTAACAATCTTTTTTCCGATATTTATATCTCATCAGCAAACAAGTAATTATACTGTGACTATAAAGTGAGGGATCAATTTTATATGAAAATCAATATATGAACTGATCCCTCATTTTGTGGCCATGACAATTTCTATCCACCTATATTCCAGAGAATGTAATTAAATATAAAAGACATCATGCCTGCGAAGCTAATTAGTATTTCATTGATTGATTGATTCTTTTTTCACGGCTTATCAACCCTTTGCAGGTTATTTAAAGCTATAAAATATTTATAGATTGTAACAATCTTTTTTCGATATTTATACCTCATCAGCAAACAAGTAATTATAATGTGAATATAAAGTGGGGGATCAATTTTATATGAAAATCAATATATAAACTGATCCCTCACTTTGTGGTCATGGCAAATTCTATCCACCTATATTCCAGAGTATGTAATTAAATATAAAAGACAGCATGCCTGCAGAGCTAATCAGTATTTCATTCATTGATTAGTTCGTTTTCTACGGCTTATAAACCCTTCGCAGGCTATTTAAAGCCAGATAATATTTTTGGATTGTAAGATTTTTTTTTTTTACATAATAATAGTTCATTCATAAAAGTTTTAATAATTAACCCATAGCTCGGGGAGAGAAGAGGCGACTTCATACTTTTCCCATGGTTATTTGCGCGTATTGAACCCAACGGGTATTTGAACTCGGCACTCTGATTAACAATTTCGAGTCGATATTCAGTCCACTACCCGCACATCCAAGCTTACAGCACTATCTAGGTACTGACCAGACTGGACGTTGCTTAACTTCGACGATCGTCCGAGAACCAGTGCTTCAAAGTGATGTGGCCGGAAAACAGCTGAAAGAGAGTAAACATTTATGAAATACTAATTTTAATTTTTGTGATTCAAACGGTTTTTTTTATTTTAGAAATTAAAAAATTATAATTTGAATTATGTTTTAGGTGTATTGATTGATTTATTTTTACGGATTGTCAACCTTCTGATGGTTATTTTAAAGCCATGATATATTTTCGATTGTAAGCTTCATTTAGAGATTAACACGATTTACTGATACACGTCCTGTTACGTTCCAAGCGATCACCCATGTAGGTGCTGACCAGGCTCAACGTTGCTTAACTTCGGTGATCCTACGGGAACCGGTGTCTCAAGGTCATAAGCCTTCAACTTGGTGTTATGGCTAACAAGCTTGTCTCGTTAGATCTATTATGACTAGTGAGTTCGCACCTCACTGGGTACTCTATACTCTCGGCCTTGTGCCACATCTAAGGTAAGGTAAAAGATCAAAAGTAGTTTAGAACAACAAAAGACTGGCAGTTGTGGAGAGCCATGATCATCTAATCACGGCATATCAATTAATTTTTGAATGTTTGATCCGAAGTTGCAGCATCCTTAAAACATATCAAATGATCCTTGAACTTCGAACGGAATTTCGCCTCAGCATAGGAATAAAATATACTTTATGCATACATTAAGGGGATTCCTTAAACAGATATGAGGAAAGGTCATGAGGAAATCTCTTAAAAGTTGCATATTTTTCGTTTTGTCAAGTGAGTTCCGTTTATGACTCAAAAGAAATCTTTTTGTTTCTCGATTTGGCACTTAGCGATTTCACAGGTCGATCAAAGACCTCCATCATCACTGATGCTTTATTATTCTAAGAAATATGCAAGCATCAAATCATCTTAAATTAATTTGGTTTTATTTATATTTTACCATTATCTCCTCTTTTTCCATAGATCCAGACAACCTCAAACAGTCTTTCTACATATATATTTTCCCCTATACACAGTAAATGTCTTTCACAAGTGGATAACGGTTGATATTTTTAAACGTTGACAATTTTATTGCTTTTTGTGAATATTACATATATTTTATTCATTCGTTTGATTGTTATGATCTCGTGACCTCTCACTCTACACGAGAACTGTGTAAACGAGAATGCGAACAGCCGTTACAAAAGATGGCTTCCTACAATGATGCTTTGATTCACTATAAAGTTGATTCTAGGTGATATTGATATCTGTGTTGTTTTGTTTGACGCATTCAGTAAAGATACAGAAATTCTTTAGATTCGGCAAAAAAAAAAAGACAGAACATGCTGAAAAGAGAAGTGAATTTGGTATAAAATTAAAAGATGCTGACGAGATAAGTAAACGAGAAGGAAAAGGAAATTAAAATATAGAGACAAGTACAAGAGTCATGGATCCAGTGACATGCATAAAATGTCGTATGAGCTATGGATAGCGGCTCGGAGTGAGGAATCGGAGAGCCGAGTTCGAATTCCAGTCGAATCCATTACATTCACTTACGTGCTAACACCCTCGGGAAAGGTATAAATCCCTTTCTTCTCTCTCCAGCTATGGGTAAATAGCAGAAAAGACCGGGTTCTATAGCCTTAGATGGCAACTGGTCTACCGCAGAAAGAAATGGCAATCTACTGCGGGGAAAAATCTTCCTCGTCAGTCATGTATCGAAAGATACATGATCGCCTAAGCGTGTATCGCGCATGGCACATAACTGACTGACTGACTTTCCAGTCGAATCCATTATATTCACTTACGTTCTAATAACCTTTTGAAAAGTATAAATCCTCTTTTTCTCCCCTCCCCCAGCTATTAGTAAATAGCAGGACAGACCGGGCTCTATAGCCTCGGATGGCAACTGGTCTACCGCAGAAAGAAATGGTAACCGACTGCGGGAAAAAAATCTGCCTCGTCAGTCATGTATCGAAAGATACATGATCGCCTATGCGTGTATCACGCATGGCACATAACTGACTGAATTATTTCCCTTTGCTTACTTTTAAAGACTCATATTTCAACCACTGCATCGCCGTGCGTTTATTTATTTATAAGTCTGCCCCTTCAGGACGTAGGAGAACATGGCCCTCTACATCTTCCTGTCTCTTGTAGCTCTTAATAAGTTTTGTCTTTTTGTTATTTTTCCCAAACCCTGTACCCCTATCTTCTTGCTCAACCCAATCATGTATTTTACTCGCTTAATCCTTGTGTCCTTCTTTGCATTAATCTGCCCTGTGAGTATCAGATTTTCCAAGCCGTCCTTCCTCATTACGTTCCCAAGACATTTCAGCTGCCTCTTCTTGATGTTACGTATAAGTTTCTTTTTGTTTCTATTCTCTCCAAAACCTCGTCGTTACTCAAATGTTCGGCCTATGGTATCTTCAGCATCTTTCTGTAGAACCACATTTCTGTTGCTTCAAGTCTCTTCTTCATCTTTGAGATCGTCCAACATTCGCTGCCATATAGGAGGACAGATATCACGTAACAATTCAGTACTCTTTTCTTTTCTTTTTCTCATCGTCTGTTTCTTCTTGTATATTCCGTGACCCTTCAGGGCGTTGGCAATCATGACTCTTCACAATTTCCTGTTATTGATAGCTTTTAAAATTTTTTTGTCTTTTTTTCCCTCCTGAATTCTGTTCTGCCATCCAGTTACTCAAGCTCGCTTGATAGAATATTACCCTGTATCTCCTACTTTCAATCTGCCTTGTGAGTATCAGATTTCCCAAGCCCTCTTTTCTCATTATGTACCCTAGAAATTTCCACTGTCTCTCTTTGATGTTAAGTAGTATAAGTTTCCTTTTTTTTCCATCTTCTCTAAAACTTTGTCGTTGCTCACATGTTTGGTCTATGGCATTCTCAACATTCTTCTGTAGAACCACATTTCTTACTTTAAGTTTATTCATCTTTAAGGGATTGTCAAGCCTTTACTGCCATAGAGGAGGAATGATATTACGTAACAGTTCACTACGCATTCTTTTTTTTTTTTTCGTAACAAAATTTTTCCATTTTTTAATACTTTGCTTAGCTTTTGGAAGGCATCTGTCACGTTCCAAATGCATCTTCGAATTTCAGTATCGCAATTCTCGTCTTCTGTTAAATCACTTCCCACATATTTTAACTGTATTTGTTTGATTTTGGTATCTCGAAATTGTATGTTGAACTGTTTCTTTTGATGACAATTATGAATTCTCTCTTCTTGAAACTGATGCTTAGTCCTTTCTTCTCGCTTTCCTTTGCTACCTTCTGTAAGAGTCCTTGTAGTTTTCTTTCCGTGTCTATATCAACACAGTGTCATCTGCATATCTTATGTTGTTAAGACCATGGCCACCAATAATGAATATTGCCTCTCTCAGAATTGCCTCACTCTATACGTTGAAGTCCGGTGAGACGACACATCCTTGTCTTACACCCCCTGTCTATTTTTTTATATCTGCTAAACCCATTTTCTATCTGCATGCCGGCAGTTTGCTGCGAGTATATGTTCTGGATTATTCCAATATCCTTCCCAAATATATCACCACTGGTGTATATATCATCTTTTTATACTTTTAAGATTAAGTTAAATATAGAAAATTAAATTTTCCAATCGGATTTTTGTGCATTGTTTCTTTAACGGATTATATCCGCATCAGATATACGAAAAGATTAAATTATACGAATTAATCTGTTAATCTCCTTTTCATTTTTAGATAATCTGTATTCAAAATAAATGTTGGATAAGAAAAGATTGCTAGCCATTCAATGACACGCAGTTGATTGAATATGCATTTCCAGTCCAGATAGTGCATCTCAGTGCAGCAACGATGGCATAAAAACTGGTGCACTTTTGCATATTTTAGACACACTATGCAGATGGTATCCGGATGATCGCAGTGTAACTGTTTGCATCATGAAGCAAGAACCGAAGTTGGTTACTCTTTATGACATGTTGATATCGTAGATTTTATTATTTATGACATGTTGATATCGTAGATTTTATTATTTATGACATGTTGATATCGTAGATTTTATTATTTATGACATGTTGATATCGTAGATTTTATTACTATAATAATGTACTATTAGCGAAACACTTCGTGAAAATACACATGTCATTACCTTTTCGTTGAACTGAAACGCAGATTCTTTCACCAAATTATCATTATCATCATTCGACTGCATCAGTCTTCTTGGGGGATGGGAGCTGCGGACAGAAGAAACAAGAAAACTCGTCGTGTCTGATCTCTTGGCCGTCGCTCTGAGGAGTTCTGGCATTGTCCACCCTGACCAGCTCTTGTGTTGCCACCCCCGCTGGCGTCCGCTTTCAACACTGCCTTGCATAAACCTCCTCCTAGGACTGCCATGCCGTGTGATGTGACCAAACAATGCTATCCCCCGACGATTAATAGAGACAAGGAGAGATTCCTGTCGGGCAACGAGACTTTCGAACTCGCTCCGTACATAGACGTTGGTCTTGGGCTCCCAGTTTCTTTCCCCAAACTTCCCAGTTGTTGAACTCCCTTCCGTTTATTTACTTCCTTGATAATTACAATATTCAAAATTTTAAATGTAACGTTAATCGCCATCTTCTGTTGACTTGAACCCCGTTCATCCTTTGTCCTTTCTTTAATCCTCCCTATACTCAGTCTTCTCTTTCACCTTTCACCTTTGCTCCTTATAACCCCCTGCATATTAATGGCATTCCCGCTGGCGTCGAAATGATTGAAAAAAAATTCATCCACAAATATCCACATTTTGAGCAATTATGCTCTATATCAATTTATATAATCGCTATTATTTGAAATGACTTATCATCGCTTTCTTTTTATGTGCCATGTCCTTTCAGGACGTGGGCGATCATGGCTCTCCACTTCACTCTATCCCTTGCAGCTCTCAGCAAGTTCCTTCCCCCTGCTTCCTCCCCAAGACCACGTTCTGTCATCCAAGCTCGTCAGGTATGTCGTACGCTGCTTTCCCTTGTCTCTCATTTCATATTCGACCCGTGAGTATCAGATTCTCCAAGCCCTCTTTCCTCATTATGTGTCCCAGAAACTTCAGCTGCCTCTTTCTGGTGTTAAGTATAAGACTTCTCTTTGTTTGTAACCTCATCGTTGCTCACACGCTCGGTCCATGATATCCTCAATATCCTTCTGTAGAAACACATCTCCGTCACCTCGAGTCTCTTTCTTCAGGCGATTGGAAATTTCGAACTGAACCTTTTATTTATCTGGGAGAGGCATGGAACGTGGAACTAGAATAATCTACTCTGATGGACGAAATAAAGGGTTCAGTTTTAAATTTCAATCACCTGAAGAGTGCCGGAGCGTACAACGGCCGAAACGTTGTAAATATGACAACAAAGATGAGGACAAGAGTCCGAACAATGTAAATAATGTAAATAATTACAATCCCTCGTTTCAGAAATATAGATAGAACTAAATTAGGATAAACACAAGAAAAGAAAATCCAAGAATTGTATACGTTGCTCAACAAGCATACGCCATTCTAGCTGGTACAAAGACAAAAATAATGAGTTACAGTAGATCTTCAACCAGTAAGTTAAGAAATCATCACGATCATGGCTCTCCACAGCTTCTTATCCTTTGTAGCTCTTAGCATTTTTTGTTTTCTTACTATTCCTCCCAATGCCAATTCTGCCATTCATTTACACGAACTTATTACCCTTTTTTCCTTACTTGCTTTCACTACGTCCTGTGAGTGTCTGATTTTCCATGTCTTCTGTCCTCATTATAATGTTTCCTAGAAATTTCAACTCTTTCTGATTCTCTTTCCGATTTTTGTTTCCATTATCTTAAAACTTCCTCCGTCCATAATAGTCCCAGTATTCTTCTGTAGAATCACGTTTAAGTTGCGCCACGTCTCTGTTCATTTCTGAGGAAGTGTTGTCTTGCATTGAACGCTATATTGATTGACAGTACATAACGGCTCCACACGCTTTTCTTTATTTCGAACGAAAAATCTCTCTTTCTTAATACAGACGATATTTTCATTTTCGGAAACTAATGGTTAAATCAATAGCATTTGTTTTGTTTTACTAGTTTTCTTCATCTTTCTGTCGATTTTTATCAAAAAATTCTCGAACGTCATACGACCAACAAAGATAACGATTTTTGACCAATAAAAATAAACAGTATGAAGTTGGAATAAATAAGAATAAAGAAGTAGTTTACGGCTTTATTTCAATTCGTATCTGTTCTCGAAAATTTGTTTGCCATGGATGTCACCCTAATCAATTCGATCATGGAAGTTTCATTATGAGATACAAGTTTCACCGGAAGGTACTATTTTATTTTGATTTAAAACTGCTTAGGCTTACGGTCGGAAATATATACAGACATGAAAGTCAGGATAAAAAGTAATAATAAAACGTAGAAATCTATTTTAAAATATATATATATATATTTATATATATTTGTATGTATATATGTATGTATATATGTATGTATACATATATGTATATATGTGTGTATATATATATATATATATATATATATATATATATATATATATATATATATATATATATATATATATATATATATATATATATATATATATATGTATTTCAGAATTCAAAACAAGCAAGTGTTAAATTTAGCTTTCCCGCCACTTCTGTTGTATTATATGATTTCATTATTATAGGCTATGATTATTATAGGTAATGTTTATTATAGGTAATGATTATTATAGGTAATGATTATTATAGGTAATGATTATTAAAGGTAAGGGTTATTATAGGTAATGATTATTATAGGTAATGATTATTATGGGTAATGATTTTTATAGGTAAAGATTATTATAGGTAAGGATTATTATGGGTAATGATTATTATGAGTAAGAATTATTATGGATAATGATTATTATAGGTAATGATTATTATGGTTAATGATTATTATAGGTAATGTTTATTATAGGTAAGGGTTATTATAAGTGAGGATTATTATGAGTAATGATTATTATGGTTAATGATTCTTATAGGTAAGGATTATTATGGGTAATGATTTTTATAGGTAAAGATTATTATAGGTAAGGATTATTATGGGTAATGATTATTATAAGTAAGAATTATTATGGATAATGATTATTATAGGTAATGATTATTATGGGTAATGATTCTTACGGGTAAGGATTATTGTGGGTAATGATTATTATGGGTAAGGATTATTATGGGTAATGATTATTATGGATAATGATTATTATAGGTAAATAATGTTATAGGTAATGGTTGTCGCAATTCCCGTTTAAAATGATAATAATTTATCGTCCTCCCTTCTTAAAAATGTCTATTTTAAACCATTGTTGATTCATTAATGACAAACAATAGAATTCAATATCAATTATAATTAAATTAAAATGCATTATTAATTATTGGTTTACTTACATTATTTACATTATTCGGTCTGTTATCCTCATCGTCATTGCCATAATCACAACGTTTCGGCCGTTGCACGCTCCGTCCTTCTTCAGGTGATTAAATTTCGGATCGAACCATTTATTTCCTCCACAGGAGTAGATCGTTCTAGTTCCACATGGCATGCCTCTTCCGAATGTCTCAGTTATTTCCCTTTAACTCAAATCTAAAAGTTTGTTTCATCACTGCTGTGGCCTGGTATTGAATTCGCAAACCTTTGGGTTTAGTCACTGCATCTAACCAACGTGTTTATCCACAGGTCCATGTGTTGATGTTGACATCTCCAATTCGTAGTCCGTAGCTTGGGCTGATACAGTTCCCGAAAACCATACATTCAATCCTTTTTTTAAACTTATTTTTAGTCATTTCTTAGCGCTTTCATTTAATATCATATCTGTGTTCCCATAGATTTCTTTCTGTGTCTATTATTATCACTGTGACATACTTGAACGAAAAAAAAACGTGAATAAATTAACAAAAAGCAACTCAGCAAAAGAAAGAATAAAAATGAAGAGAAAGAACAAAGATATTAAAACAAAATACGATTCAGAGTATGTTCTGGATTCGTTCAAAAATTACGAGAATAATGGATGCTTTTATATATATATATATATATATATATATATATATATATATATATATATATGGTAAAATATTAAAACTGATAATCCCAGATTCTTTTGTGTTGGGGGCGGAAGAAAAACAACTTTGTCGGTCATGCGCACAATGAACCAAGCTGATTCTCGGCACTCCTTTGATTTACGTAAGCATAAAGAAGAAGAAACAGCAACAACAACAAAAAGTACTGAATACAAAACTTGAGGATGCATTTTCTCATTTCCTACATCTCTGTCGCTTTTATGGCGACAAATCGACTGAACAATCGATCAATCGAAGACAACATGATGCAACCCAGGGAAACTGGAAGTGATATTAGAAACACGAATTTCGAACAGCTGCTGTGAATTATATATTATCAACATGCGTAATATTTTTTCTATATTTCTCGTATAAAATACTGATTGGATAAAAGCATAGATGAAGCATCGGTAAAACATTTAAGGTATGCTAATTCGAATAAATGCAACCATTTAATTTTAGCGATTTTTTTTTTTTTTTTGACTCTTTTTCATCTAATTGGTTTGATTTGCTTCTTTTGAAGGAAGAACCGAGATATGAGTCAGATACGATACAGATAAAAAAATAAGGCGTATGTTGAATTATCCACCTTCTATAAATATAAAATTGTCTACCATTACTTCTCTGTTTTCTTCTCCAAATATAAAATAATTTCAGTTACCTTGTTGCTACATTTTACAAATATAAAATTCATTTACTGTTAGCCTTATACTACCTTCTACAAATATAAAATAATTTACTGTTAGCAGTTAGCTTTATACAAGGTCATCTGTGTATCTTATGTTTATACACACCAATAATAAATTCTGGTGTGCCTTCCAGGTCTTTTAATACAGTCCCACTGTATGAGTTAAATAAATTCGATGAAAAGATGCATCGTTGTTTTACTCTTCTTCCGATTTTTGTCAGGATTCATTGAACTTGTAATCTATCGGCATGCAGACTGTTTGTTGCCAGTAAAATGCCATATATGGAGCGTTAATTGTATTTGTCTGTAGATGAAATCTTCAAAGTAAACAAGACCGAATGGAAAGAAAGGTCATGCTGTCTTTTACTGTTGATGTTCCGTTTCCCAGTTAGGAGTTTTGGAATCTTGGAATCCACAAAAAAAAAATTATTTATTTATATAAATATTAATATTTTTTGTTGCTGTTTCTGTGTCATTTCCATTGGACTGCAATTTGATTTCTACATGACGAGTAAATAAAATGTGGGAAACGATAGTAAATTTCAAACTGTTTCTCTGTCGTCAGCAAATTTGTCATCTTTTGAACCGTGGGAATCTACAAGGCTGGAAAAAATTGCATCGTTGAAACTTCGATTTATCTTGCGTGTTTGACCTCTATCTTCGATTTGCGTTTTATTGTCTTTCTGTCTTTCTTCTTTTTGTTACTCCTTGTTGTTCATGATGACGGTCGTCTTTGAGTATAGAATCCAGAGGTTAGCAGTGAATATTTCGAAGACAGTAGGGAAGCGTAGTTCAGGTTAGCAGTGGATATCCCGGTAAAGTAGCAGAGCGTAGTTCTTCCTTCTGTTCCTCTTCGTCTGACAAGCTGGCACTGGACATTCGGAGAGAGTAAACAAAATGGCCGCCTTTATACACGACGGATTGAATATTTTACGTCTTCTGATTGGTTAACCTTCTATTGGTGGACTATAAAGTGAGTCAAGTCATTTGGGCTAGCTCACTAGTACATATATATACAGTGTAACCCGGATATAAGAGAGTTGTCGGGACCGGAGAAGAAGTCTCTTATATCCGGGTTTCTCTTATATCCGGGTCTCTTATATCCGGGTTACACTGTACACAAAAAACTGCAACAACTGCTACTAATGATGAAATAATCTCTACATCTCCGAATTGCATTATTATTATTATTATTCTGAGGGACTTTTCCATCCTTAGTTAGCATATATGTTATCCCTGTCAATACCTCATAAATAATGGACAATCCCGTTTTGATCGTGTGGAAAGATGAAAAAGACATCTCAGAGACGCTACTTGGTTTCACTGGGAGAAAGAAAAAAAGAAAAAATTGAAAGAAAGAAATGCTCTTCCAAAACCCCATAAATGATGGACTGTTACGTCTTGATCGGGTGGAAAGAGGTAAAAGACATATCGGAGACGCTGCCTGATTTCAGTAATAGATAGATAGATAGATAGATAGATAGATAGATAGATAGATAGATAGATAGATAGATATAAAGAAAGAAAAAAGATAGAGAGATATATAGATAAGTAGAAAGAAAGGAAGATAAAAAGAAAGAAGAAAAGAAAGAAAGAAGAAAAGAAAGAAAGAATGTTGGATAGACATATAGCTAGAAAGAAAGAAAAAAGGACAGATAGATATATAGATAAGTATAAAGATAGATAGATAGATAGATAGATAGATAGATAGATAGACATAAAGAAAGAAAGAAAGGACATAAAGATATAAAGAAAGGATATAAAGATATATAGATAAGCATATAGATAGATAGATAGATAGATAGATAAATAGAAAGAAAGAAATAAAGGAAAGAAAGATAGATAGATAGATAGATAGATAGATAGATAGATAGATAGATAGATAGATAAAGAAAGAAAGAAAGAAAGAATGTATAGATAGATAGATAGATAGATAAAGAAAGAAAGAAAGAAAGAATGTATAGATAGATAGATAGATAGATAGATAGATAGAAAAAGGATAGATAGATAGATAGATAGATAAAGAAAGAAAAGAAAGAAAGAAAGAAAGAAAGGATGTATAGATAGATAGATAGATAGATAGATAGATAGATAGATAGATAGAAAAAAGGATATATAGATATATAGATAAGTACAAAGATTAAAAGAAAGAAAGAAAGAAAGTTGGATAGATATATATATAGCTATAAAGAAAGAAAAAAAATAGATAGATATATAGATAAGTAAAAGAAAGAAAGAAAGAAAGAAAGAAAGAAAGAAAGAAAGAAAGAAAGAAAGGATCATAATTCAAGCAAGGAAGATGTATAATCTTCACAGGTACCAATAGTCATTATCAAGTGCTTCTCTTTTGTGGCCGATTTTGCTATGTTTCTCGCAAAAAGATTACAAGAGAAAAATAAATAAATCAATCAAGCAATTACATGAAGATTTCCTGGCCATTCTCACTGCTCGGCATTCGTGACACTTCGTTCCAACCATATTTAGAAGCTGCGTTTTATCAATAGTCTGAGAGGAGAGGCAACAACGCTTTCGCCGAGTTAGCATTTGGTTTGCCATCCCGTCGAGGACCTTCGTCATGCACGACCGACGATTAGTAATTATTCTAATGAGTCGATTATCACGTATTAGTCAACGATTCCATGATAGCTACTTTGCCCCAAACTAAAAGATGCCAGAAAGAGATTATTCAAAAACCTTGGATTTTTGTTTGTTTGTTTTTTTAGGGGGCGGGGGGGGGGTCTCGAAGAGGATTTTTCTTTCATCCGCTTTTCATCTATGCAACTGCACCGTCTAATTTCTATGAACACAATAAGCGAAAATTACATTCTCCATATTAAAGCTTTACTACCGTTTCTCGTTCTATCATATATGAAAGGTACGCTATTATCAATATTCCGTTTTTTCTTTGTTTCTTTTTTGTTTTGTTTTTTCTTGAATCTGAGCTGGATTAGTTTTATATTCTATATAGTGATTGTGGATCTTATTACTGCATATTTATATCCACTTAGTTGCCTCTTTGTATATCAGGTCATCCAATAAGTAATGTTTTACAGCGGGAGGATTAATATGGTCGCCCTTCTAAAATACCTAATGTGATAACGCGAGATTAAACAGTATTTTCACTTTTCTAAAATATCTTGTGGCATACGGCCACATCACGTTGAAACACCGGTCTACCGTACGATAACCGAAGTTAAGCAACGTTGAGCCTGGTCAATACCTAGATGGGCAATACCAAATGCTGTAAGTTTCGATGTGCCGATGATGTAATATCTAATGGCTCGGAATCTCTATCTATAAAAGGCAGGATGTGTGTGTGTGTGTGTGTGTGTGTGTGTGTGTGTGTGGGTGGGTGGGTGTGTGTGTGTGTGTGTAACGAATGCACGGCCGCAATTTTCGACGGATTTGCACCAAAATTTACATGCACATGCTCCAAGTTAGCGGGAAGGCCAAGACCGACTTTGCATTTCCCAACTCCCATCGATAGTGGAAATAATCGATTTTTTCATGCTTCTACGACAGTTTTCATGTAGTTTGCGGCCATTAACTACTGGCCAGAGTGGGAGCCTATAGCTGGCTGCCACGAATAGGCAGGAAGATTCTATTGGCCAGCGTGAGAGCCAACAGCTGACTGACACGAAAATGAACTAGCATGCTAGCATGCAAAAAAAATCGATAGCTGCATTCGTCACAAGTGGGAAAAATTTAAATCTGCATGGCACTTTACTCCAATTGGCTTATTCGCTTGCTTAGACTCAACGTTGATTCTGATTCCGCAGAACGGGGTTGAGTGTGAAAAAGTAATTGTTGTTAACATTCTTTTTTCATTCGGTTTTTCCAGTTACGAGTCCTTTTTTAAAGCTGATCGTTTTGTGTTCATTTTGTTTAGTTCTTTTTTCGCAATAGATTTAATGTTTAGTATAGAGCTTAGAAAAAATTTGCAGTGTGAGATAGGCAAGAAGTAAGGCATGTAGCAACATCAGCACGGAAAAGGGCACTCCTTTAAAGGCACGGAAGGGCAAAAATATTTTAAGTCAAGTGATAGCGATTGCTGTATGAGTCGTACGATTTATGGATCAAGCACGGGCAACGCCGGGCCATGCTGCTAGTTGTTAATATGAGAGGCGAGTTCCAATTCCAGTTGAATTCATTATATTCACTTACGCGCAAATAGCATTGGGTAAGGTATGAATCCACCTATTCTCCCCAGCTATGGGTTAATTAGTATGACTTTTGTCACTAAACCATTATTATTTCCCCCAAAAAAATGTGCACAAAATATTTTTATTTCGGCATTATTCTTTTAGCCATGTTCGAGAACGATTTTTATTTTTTTTATTTTTAACTGAATACGTTATATATATATATATATATATATATATATATATATGAAGTTATAGGAATATTTTATTTTCAAAACACGATCAGCACGTTGTGGCCATGTTCACAGTTAATTTTGGACAGTTTTTAATACATTGTATCCAGAAAAAAAAAAACTTGAAGGAACACAACGAAAATTAAATAAAAAACTTACTCGTAGTGCCTTGTCAGTCGTCTTTAACGAAACGTGTATATATATATATATATATATATATATATATATATATATATATATATAATATAACTATGAACTAAAAAAGAGCCTAGGTAGGTTTGCCTGGCTCTTTAGTTTCATAGTTAGATTTGCTCTACTAAGTGTATTGAACACTTTACATAGTTACTTTTGCTTTACTCTTTTTGGTGTGTTTTTTTCTTTGGACTCTGAGCTTGGATTCTGGACGATTTTGTTCGCCTCAATTTCATTTTCTTAGTTCTTTCTTTTTTATCCCTTATTTTTCCTAGGGCATTGGTTTGTTCATTTACAAGCCAAAACACCTAAGGTTTTTCCAGACGAGTATAATTACTTATATTTCTATTATTATTATTATTATTATTATTATTGTTTTTATTATATATTGGCTTTATATTGGCTCCTAAAAAATTAATTTCAGTTGAGCTCTCTGGGGAAGAGGTGTGGGTTTGTAAACAGTGACTATTATGGCTGATATAGCGAGACTCTTCGGCAAAAGCGAATTGAGTCACAGGCGGTCACTGCGTGTGTTTATCTAAAAATAAATACGCTAAAATTCACTCATCCCTGCCGTTCTCCGACGGCTTAGTGGTAGAATCACAGACTAACGCCACTTCAGTCGGGTTTCGATCCTGGCTAGAAGAAACTGAATGTCTAGCCACAGTGAAGATCTGCGAAACAGTCTGTCTGTGGATGACGTTATATATATTTGTGTGTTTGCGTGTGCGTATTAGCTTAAAAGCCAACCTTTCGGAAGTTATTTTATTATTCTTATTACTATTGTGTGCTTGCGTGTATGTGTGTGTGCACGTATTAACTTAAAAGCCGCCCTATCGGAAGCCATTTAAGCTAGTTCTTATATTATATTATAATATTATTATTATTATTGTGTGTGTGTGCTTGTGTGTGTGCACGCGCGTGTATGTGTGTGTGCGTATTAACTTAAAAGCCGCCCTATCGGAAGGCATTTAAGCTAGTTCTTATATCATATTATAATGTTATTATTATTATTATTAATGTATGTGTGTGTGTGTGTGCGTGTAGTAGAGAGATGATAGTGTGCTTAAAATTGTATTAGTTTATCTTTTCTTAAAGATTTTAATTTTGCAGCTATTTTTTTTCTTTTAGTTTAATTATTTCCTTCTTATGATAAACATTTATTAATATAAAATGAATAAAAGCGTTTGTATCGTGGGAAAGTTGACTTTTGTTCGGGGACTAAAAGCTTTTTCTTTCTCCACTCTTGTAGTATTTTGACCCCGTTACGAATTCCAAGCCCCCCCCCCCGTCTCCTTTCCGAAAGAAGTCACCTGCACATCCATACTCGGGGGGGGGGACTCTATTTTGGTATAAATTATTTCTAATTTTCACTAATTATCTCATTAGTAAACCTAACATGGGTTAATTTCAACAAGAAACAGCAAATGCTTTTATCAACATGATATTTTAATATGTCTAATTTGATTAATGTTGTTGCTTTTTATTCAATCTTAATAATGTTCCTAATTCTTTATTAATGATCTCAGTGAGTTCATTTTGAGCAACATGAATTTTTAGAATAAAGCCGACCATGTTTTTTAAAAACTGTATTTCGTTTCTTATTCTTTACTTTTATAATTTGTCTGAATGTGAAATAAAATGTCATATGACACTGTCATCTTCAGTAGTGGATTGTGGATTTTCTGAAAATTAAATAAATCATTAATGTCGCTTTGTTTCAAGCAAAACATGTGTGTCATATGGACGTTTTATTTCTTCTTGGGATATTAATAATTTTAAAGGTAAAAACTGAGTTACATTGATTATTTTGTACACATTTGTGTATAGTATGTAATCCCAAAATCTATTGAGCAATAGCAGAGCTAGTTCCAACCTGCCCATCATGCAAAAATGAATACAGTTAGATAATGTATGTGTGACGTATAGGTCATGTGATATGGCGGTCTAAGTGTGGCAGTCATAATTGTTTTTTTTTCTGGTGTATTTAAAATGTCGAGGTTCTAAAAGGCAGAGAGTTCGACAGCACAGCTGGAAAAGATCCCAGCTTTCCACTTTATCAATAACTTAACAGCCACCCCTCATCATGAGGGATTATGTAGCACCAGGACGAGTTAACCATGGGTTCTCCGAGCCCGTAGGCTCGGCCAAAAATATTCCCTTAGAACTCGTATAAACCATTTCAAGGTCTGTCTACCTCCCCGGACGAATCTTTGCCCTTCGGCAAAGCCGCGTCCGAATTCCTCTCTGCTCAAGGCAGAGTGTTCGACAGATGGACAAGCGATGGCACTGTTAATATTTAACAGCTCCTCCCACGAGGCATGTCATGTGGCATAAAGCCGAGTTTACTGTGGGTTCTCCGATCCCGTAGGATCGGCCAAAAATATTCCCTTAGAACCCGTATAAACGGGTTCAGGGTCTGTCTATCTTCCCGGACGAAACTCTGCCCTTCGGCATAGCTTCGTCCGGGTTCCTCTCTGCCAAAGCAGAGAGTTCGACAGAAGTCGCACACAGTCAGAGACTGCGTCTCGACTGGCCAAATGATTTTCCAAGCGGAGCTTAGATGTGGCACAAGGCCAAAAGTAGGGGGGATCCTTGTGAGGATCGAACTCACTACTCAGTCGTAATTGTTCTATGAACGGGTTCAGGGTCTGTCTACCTCCCCGGACGAAACTTTACCCTTCAGTAAAGCCTCGCCCGAGTTCCTCTGTGCCAAAGGCAGAGAGTTCGACAGTTGAACAGTTTGAAGCACCGTTCCATTCCACTTTATCGATGCTATTTATACACAGTCACATGTGGCACAAGGCCGAATTTAAAGTGGGATTCCCGAGCCCGTAGGCTCAGCCAAAAAAATCTCCGTAGACCCCGCATAAACGGGATCGGGTCTGTCTACCTCCCCGGACGAAACTCTGCCCGAAGGCATAGCCTCGTCCGGGTTCCTCTCTGCCCGAAGGCAGAGAGTTCGACTGTCGACCGACATCGACTGATTCCACTTTATCGATACATGTGGAAAAAAAAATTAACTGCTTATATCTACAGCCGACTGTACCATTCTCAACAGGGGTGGAAGAGAGATCTAAATTACTTCTGAGTAATTTCTATCTTTTATTTTGCTTTTATAAATATATTTATTCTTTGTAATTAAACATTGGAGGTAACTTTTATGCGGACAGAATTGTTATTAACATCCCCGACGCCCAAAAGGGTACGTATGAAAAAGTCAAGACGGAAAGTATGACGTAATGTTGTCCAACTTAAGAATGAGAAGTGTAAATACGATCTTTTAATGAAAAGAAACATCAGCCCGATTAAAAGATCGGACGATCAGGACCAGGATTCATCATCTCATATTTTTAGACCTTACTTTGTAATTGTTGTACAAAACTAGATATACATGGTACGCTTACAGGATTCAATACCGTTTGACTGCACACTGATACTCGGTGCCATTTTATCTCCGATGTGGCAATTGTTGCAGTTTTATCTTGAGAAACGGTAGCAAGGACATACCAAGAATATGTGAACACGTGTATTCTGCCGCCGTACGCAGGGATTTCGCCGGCGGCTGATTATGATGATAAACGCTAAAAAAAGGCGAAAACTGCCTCAGTCCAATCTCAATTCGATACTAATGCTACTCAACCCATCAGTCAACGTTCTGTACAGCGTCTAAGACATTCCAAAGAGTTTCGAGGTCGCCGATCAGGAAGGTTACAAATATTGACACCATTTATATCGGCTACTATCCCTTCTCCATCTTTTTAGGTGTCTCTCTTCCCTTCATGATATTGACGATCATGACTCTCCACAACTTCTTTTAATTTTTAGCTCCAAACAATGTTTGTAATGATTCTGCTCTCCATTTGCGCAACATCGTTAGGTAGGTTAAGCGCTGTTTCAGTCTGCCCCTCTCGCCTTCATCAGGTCTTTGAGTGCCAATTTTGTCTTTTGAGCTTAAACCCAAATGTCTTCAGTGGACAGCAAAAACAAAAGAATTGGCTTTGCTATTGCAATACTTGGGTAGGGACTGTAGAAACTGGACTCTCCCGTTATTTTCAACGTATGAGGGTTACGCAGCTCAGTTCATAGAATCAACGGACTACCTGCACATAGAATTTGATTATGGTGGTGAAAGCTTGTGCAGAAACAACCGCACTTTTGGGAAAAGCCGAATATAAAGAACTGGTGCACATTATGCCACAAGGTCCCTAAAGGTCGCTCCGCATGGAGGCACGGTAGATAATGAATTACGCCTCGGATTGAGGAATCGGAGAGCCGAATTCTAGGTGAGTTCATAACATTCACTTACGTGCTTGGGGAAGGCATGAATCCATCACTTCTCTCCCCCCCCCATCTCTGGGTAAATAGCAGGACAGACTGGTTCCTATAGCCTTGGGTGACAGCCAGTCTAGGAGAAGGACTACTCAAAAGACGTACATATATGCTATAGTTATGGGTAAAAGTGCTCAATATCATATCGGCGACAGTCTGTTTGATTCTTCAACGCAAGCTTCAGGCCATGTGTGCTGTGTTATGGCTCGACTATTTATATAGGCTATTCGGTGGTTCATTATGTCTAGCAGGGTCTATTGTATTATCCTAATAAACAAGTTGACAAACTAGGAATGAACAAATAGACAAAAGTAAATATAATAATAATAATAATAATAATCAACAACAAATAATTAAGCAATCATTACCGTTATTTCCCGAAAATAATACGCATTTTTTTATTGTAAATTACAGGTGATAGTAGGGGTGCGTATTACAAGTAGGGTTAAACAAAAATATTTTTCGTTATTGGTTTATAATAATAAATACATACTTGTTCTAAAATAAGAAAGATATTATCCCAAATTTCATTTTAAATTCAACAATAATAATTGTAACATATTTTTGTCAATAAATTTTTTTTTATCAGTAACCGCATTTTTTATTTGGCCAGGATACATGGTTTTCATAAGTTCTTTTGCCTTCATCCTTGTTTCCACAGTACTTATGGAACAACCACTTGATCGTCTTTCTTTCACAAATTCAATTAAACTTTGTTCCATATTTGGATATTGAGCTTTTCTTCCTCTGCCTATAGCTTTGGTTCTTGATTTACAACTTTTTTAGTTCCTTTTTATTCTTTCTCCATAAACGTATGTTAGACTCATTCAACACATATTGTCTAGCTGCAGATCTGTTTCCTATTCTTTTAGCTAATTCTATTACATTTTAAAAAAAAAATTGCTCGCATGTTTTGACGACATTTTGGCAGTAAAATAAAATGTTATATTTATCTGGAAAACCGCCTGGTAATTTTCAACATAATTTTAGTCGCTTAGTTTCGATTTTATTCTTAATGTCAAAGTCGACAAAACGTCTTCGTAATTATTATTTTTTTGACAAAATTGATAGATGCGTATTATACATGGGTATTGATATATTTCTTAATTTTTGGATCATTTGTTGGGGTGCGTATTATCTATGGGTGCGTATTATTTTCGAAAAATTACGGTAATTAGTAAAACGTTTACAAACATTATAAAATAGCTACAAATGACCACATTCTGATCTTACAATGACTTCTAGTCAATAGCCTCTAGAATAATTTGAAATATAACAGTTACCGTTGATCCAATAAATATCACTACCCATAATGCACCACTGATTAGCATATATAATTAGTCAAGCTAAAACGCAACACTCATTGCCTAAAGATTGGGTTGAAACATGAAATATATATATATATATATATATATATATATATATATATATATGTGTGTGTGTGTGTGTGTGTGTGTGCGTGAGTTTAAGTCTGTATGTGTGTGTGCGTGCGTGTGTTGTGACGATTGCGTTCAGCATGAAACAGATTGCCGCCTCTGAGTGTTGCTTTATATATATATACACACACACACACATATATATATATATATATATATATATATATATATATATATATATATATATACACATATGTGTGTGTGTGTGTGGGGGGGGGGTTGCGTGAGTTTAAGTGTGTGTGTGCGTGCGTGTGTTCTGACGATTGCTTTCAGCATGAAACAGATTGTCGTCTCTGAGTGTTGCTATATATATATATATATATATATATATATATATATATATATATATATAATTATTTATTTAAAAATTATAACATAAATATGTTATAAAATCACTAAGAAAATAACCATTTTGTTTCAACACCTCTAGTGTCTTATTGAGTGATGATGTTGAATGTTGATTGTAGAATATATATATATATATATATATATATATATATATATATATATATATATATATATATCGAGAGAGAAAGCGACACATTGCAATCGACACCAAAGGCGTCAATCTTTTTCATGGTGAACGCAATAGTCAGAACACACACACAAACATACACACGCACTCACACACACATATATATATATATATATATATATATATATATATATATATATATATATATATATGATCTGTGGGGAAAGTTGCTTAGATTTTGGCTGAGTTTCCTGCTGGTATATGTCGTTTGATGTCAGGTGAAAACTTGTAAAGGAATTTGCTGAAAATGTTTGTAATTCTCTGAATACTTTGGCCGTTCGTTGTAATAAAAATGTTCTATTTAATAGAATGGACAGGAAATATCTGTTAAGAGTCTGGCGAGTATCATCTGGTGTTGAGTGTTTCCAATCTCATAAACGGAAACTCACCCTAAGGCTTTCCGTTCTATTTCATCTTTTCATGGACTTTATCAAGGTAAAATGTAAGGATTTTATTTTGCAGCAGGTATTTCTGAACAGACGTAAAAATGTCGTTAAATTCAACACCAACAATAACCATACACTCACTTTCGTTTATCAATCAAGACTTGGCATTCTCTATAATTTATCTTGACTTCCAATTGCTAATCTACTTTTTCTATGAATGATTCATTGTAATATAAATTTAACTGCCCCACATGTTTGATTTAAAAGAACTGATCCGATGTACAAATTTTCGGGATAGCAACTGAGACATTGCTCTATCTATTGAACAATTTAGTTCATGCCACATTGACTGATAAATTCTCAATTTGCCATATTATTAAAAAAGGCACTCTCTTAAATTTTCAAAAAAAAATTCAACCTTAGCGTTGCGACTGCACGCTCCAAAAGTCTGTATCCGTTATCAATAACACATTTCTAAAAAAAACATATTTCGATTAGCATTTAATCTTTCGTCTCGGATGCTACCTGGATTTTACTAAAAACAAAATAATTTTCATGCCTGAGGATGACTAAATGCACAGTTGAAAGTACTTGCATATTTAAAAAAAAAGACATTATATAGCTCATAATTATTAAAAACGAGTGATTTATAGGTTAATGAAACTTGAGATTTCGCCATTTTATATCATTAACTTTGCTAATCTACTTTTTGTATGAATCATTCATTGTAATATATATATATATATATATATATATATATAAGCGTTCTTAGTTACGTCTACCCAATTTCACGCGCAAGGATTTGGTCAACCCGTAATATTGTTTTCAGGCACGCTGGCATCGCCTTTAACGATGGAGAATAACATCAAAAAGTCACCGACCTGATTAATCGATCATACTGCGATTCGAACCCGGCTTGCATGGTCGGAAAATCAACGTTATGTATACACACACACACACACACACACACACACACATATATATATATATATATATATATATATATATATATATATATATATATATATATATATATATATATATATATATATATATGGGCGCGTCGCCGAGTGTTTAGAACGTTTGCATTCTGAGCATGTGACTCGGGTTCGAATCTCACCATAGTCGATTTGTCAAGAAGAAGACTTCCTGATGTCATCGGATTGATGGGTTCAATCCCAGCGTGCGGCACCTTTGGAAAGTTCCTGAAAACCAAACCACGGGTTGACCCAAGCCTTGTGAGTGAAATTGGATAGACGATGGACCCGTCGATAGCTGTGTTAGCACGAAATCACAAGTCATCGTGGCCGAGGGATTGAGCGTGCAGGCTTGTTCAATTCACGCTCTCTCCCAGAAACTGTAACTAAGGTCTGCTCAGCATAGTTGCAGAATAAACCACAGGTGGACTCTGTGGGTGTTGAATAAACAAAAGTTCGCCTGAGCAAGCGTCTGCAACAGAGTTTGGCTAACCGCCTTATTAGACGAATACGAGTGACAGCTATATATATATATATATATATATATATATATATATATATATATAAACTGTAAATCTTTTCAAATTTGTTTCCTCAAAACTTGGCACATACTCAAATGACGAAGGGCATTCATTTTCATTCTACAATATTCTGCTGACATTTATTGGCATGCGACCCAAGACAAACCTGTCACCGCAGATATCTGGTCTGGTATCGATCTTCAGTGATTTGTGTGGCGAACTATTTCAAGATTTTCGGTAAAGGTCACCAAAAACTCATGGCTGGTCGTCAAGTGATATTTCATCACATTTGAAATACGATTACCACGTGTAAATCATGTGCTTTGCGTGCGGCTTCTTCCTCGTCCGCGTATTTACAAAAAGAAACCAAATCCTCACGCATACTTTGCCTTGTTTACCAGCCCTCATGAAAATTAGTAATGGTTTAGCGGCTCCGATTAAAGAAATTGGAGAGCCGAGTTCGAATTCAACTCGAATTCATTACATTCACTTACCTGCTAATACCCCTGGGAAAGGTATTGATCCAATTCTTCTCTCCCCAGCTATGGGTAAAATAGCGACAGAATGGGGTCTTATAGCCTTGGGTGGCAACTTGTCTAGAAAGAGGAAACTGAATTCAAACCACCTGCTGCCTTGTAGGTCCTGTCTCTTTAGGTAAAGGCTAGAAGGCGGTTACTTCAAAAACAATTCCACCTTTAAGAGGAGAGAGGTAAACTCAACGTCCCCGCAGCAAAAGATACCGGTATTCCATTGCCCTATTCAGCGTTGATTATCGTCATGAACCAAAATTCTGAGATGGAAGCGAGAGGTGAATGAAATAAAATGAAAATGAAATAAAAATGAAATAAAATGAAAACGTTATTGGTAGGAAAACAAACCAGTGAATCTAGAACCATGGTATTTAGCAGACCGTCTTGGACTAATGTCGATTCGCGGCGAAATGTACAGTTACGTCCGATTCCCTCGCCACATTCTAAGTTCGTTTGTTTCAGTCGAGATCCACTCACATGCTCTCCACATCAAACAGCGCAACCTAACATCAATAACATTTGTTTTCATCTTGGCGCGCACGTGTTAAAATGCCTTTGATTCGTAGGGCTGGGTGGGGGATTCATTTCAATGATGTCAGGATCCAATCGGTTCTAACGCCATTGTGGCATATGAACAAAGGTTCATATTAAACTCTCAAAGATAGCTACCCTCTTTTCCCGAAAATTACCAATGGTGCTCGAAAATACATCGAAGATTACTCACAATTTCGGCAAGTTCTTTTATAAGCTTCCACTGACTTTTACGGTTCCAGGAGAAACTCACCAGAATTGATTGATTTGTTTTTTTTTTACGGTTTATCAACCCCTTATAGTTATTTAAAGCAGAAGGAAATGTTTTGGGTTGTAACAACTTTTTGTTTTGCTTGTTAAGATTGCATTAAATTTTTTTTTTTTTTAAGAATACCAATATTTTTCGTTCACAAACTCTACTATTTAATCCATAGCTGGAGGGAAAAGAGTTAGTGTGCGTAAGTAAATGTAACGAACTCAGCTCTCTGATTATTCATGCCAAGATGCTATCCACCCAACTCCACAGGAAATCGGACATTCAGTATCCTTTCTATTAAACAAAATGTCTTTTGAAACGATTTTTTCTAAGGAATAATTGGATTTGATTTCTATTCCGACAATTTTTTTTTTACATTAAACGTTAAAAACGAGTAGACGTCCTTTTTTTTATGTTAATTACGTGCACCTATTTGGGCATTCAAAAGACGAGGACAGTATCATTTAATTAAGTCTTTCAATTTCGCAGGCCGGTAGGTGTAATTCACCTTGTTTAAAAAAAAAAGTCTACACAAGCACCTCTATTCACCAAAATGAAGCTAAGTTTAATAAGTATATATATATAGCATAAATAAGTAATTCATCGAGTCTAGAAGAATCAGAATGCAGTGGACGGCCGTTTCGTCCTATATTTGGGACTCATCAGCAGTGCGCATCCACTACCGAGAATTGAAACCAGGGCAGTTACGATATAACACAAACGTCATACGACCTGCACCAACAGACCACAAGGCAAAGGGGTAACGAATTAGACTTGATATAGCGCTGCTCGATCACAAATTCCGTGGCGGATATCATCCGAGTTTCCCTTACCCATAGAACTGTGCCCCCATGAGCCATGACTACTATCACCAAAGCTCTACATTAGAGCCGGTTCAAACATGGATATACAAGCGATAGAAATTAGGAGAATTTGAGATAATCATAATGATATATATATATATATATATATATATATATATATATGGGGTAATGATAGAAAAAAAAAAACTTTGTATATCAATAACAATTACAAATTGTTATTGATATACAAAGACAAATTAAAAAAGGGTTTTGTATGACGCATTTCGTCGTTTAGGACTTCACTTAAGCAAACTAAGTATGTTAACGTAACAATATATATATATATATATATATATATATATATATATATATATTAGATCAGGGCTATAGGAATGTAGGACGCCCATGGCTAAGATACAAAGACAAGCTGAAAAGCAACTTGTCAGCAGTCAATATACCACAAAACACCCTTGAGCGCTTAGCCGTGGAACGGGTAGAATGGAGATCAACGTGGACTCAGCAAGCTTCAATCTGCTTGTCTGAATCATCTTCAAAACGTGAGAGCAAGATCTAAAAGGTCAGCCAATCTGACAGTGATCTCATCTCACAATCCTCACACTTGCTCCATATGCGGCCTCCTTTGTAACTCACTAGCGGGTCTTAAATGCCACTTAAGATTATCGCACAAAATTTCATAACTGAATCAATTAAGCTGCCAGATCCTCATACGTCGAAACCGACGGGAGAGTCCATCATATATATATATATATATATATATATATATATATATATATATATATATATATATATAATAGGTTATTGCATTCGAACATGCATATTTCGCTACAAAAATGCATTAATGTTTCGATGCAACATAGCATCTCTTCAGGAGGTGTCAAAATGATGGTTATAATAATTTTTAATAATACTTTAATGAACACTGAAGTCAACACCCAGAATCGACATTGATTTGAAATAAGGTCTGAAATGAGGGTTTTGATAAAAGGACATCTAGAATGTGTAAATCTAGATCTAGTGATATATGTGCTTTGAAGGGAGTTTCAATCACAACGACCAATGTTAAATGCGTTGGCGGCAGAAAGAACTGCTCCAGATGTTCACAAGCATCAGAGTCTGGACGATGACAGACGTCGAAGAGCTTTACGAAAGAAAGTAAGCTGGTACCTTAATCTCAAAGATCTGTTCGCCTGGAAGCTTGTGTGTGAGACAAATCCTGTAGCGAGCTCACATTGAAACGTTCTCACTGGAAATGTTTTATTATAAAATGTATTTCTTCTATTGACCAAGTTCCTTCAGGACCTAATTGATCATGGCTCTTCACGTTTTCCTATCCTTTGTGGTACTATGCAATTTTTGTCCCAATTTTATCCCTGCCAGTTCATGTTCGCAATTCCATTTACGCAAACTCGTGAGGCAGAATAGACGACATTTCCCTCTGTTTCTTTTTGCCTTCAATATGTCTTATGCGTGTTTAATTCTCCAAGCCCTCTTTCCTCATTATACGTTCCATTCTTTCTCATCCTAAACACGTGCTTTTTTCCGTGACATTTTCATTGCAATGTCCTCGCAGCTCGCATATTCTGTGCATTGTATTCTCAGCATCTTTCTGTAGAGCTATATTTCTGTTGCCTCAAGTCTCGGTGAGGAAATTCTACAGCGTTCACTGCCACACAGAAGGATTATTGTTGCATAATTTTTTTCCTAGTTTCTTTATACCTCGCTTAGCTTCAGAAAGGCATATTTCCCTATTCCAATACATCTTCGGATTTCGGTGTCACATTCCCCATCGTCTTTTATAACCCTTCCCTGTTAGTTCAATTTCTGTACTTGCTTTATTCTGATATCTCTAATCTGTAGCTTACATCTTCAGCTGTCTCTTTCGCTAATGATCATATATAAAATGAAAATAATCACTGGCAGAGAATGTGCTTAAATAACATATGAAAGGATTCGTGGTGATTTCAATTCGATTGATTTGTCTTCTTAGCGCTGTCTGGGACAGAAGTTTCATATTTCGAAAAATTGTGGTAAAAAGGATTCCAGATTTGTCACTTTAATTTGAAGTATAAAATTTAGATGTAGATTAATAAATATAAATGGCAGTATAGAGATTTTATTAACACACACACACACACACACACACACACACACACACACACACATATATATATATATATATATATACACACACATATATATATATATATATATATATATATATATATGAAGAAATATAGTCTTAAGGTGTGCTATATTTATGGGCTAAAGTGCTCAATATCAGAGATAGAGCGTGTGTAAATATAAAAGTGAACATTGAAGTCAACACTTAGAGGCGACAGGCATTTTCATCTAGCATGAAACAGCCTGTCGCCTCTAAGTGATGACTTCAATGTTCACTTTTTTATATATATATATATATATATATATATATATATATATATATATATATATTAGGTTGGTGCAAAAAATAATGACCTAATAATGTATATATATCATATATATATATATATATTAATATATATATATATTAAGTTGGTGCAAAAATAATGACGTAATAATGACCTTAAAAATACGTCAAAAACGACATTATTACGTCATTATTTTTGCACCAACTTAATATATATATATATATATATACTGGTTGTAACAGTACAATTGGCCAAATCGTGTAACAGAATAATTGTCCATCACATAAAATGTTTAATATCTAAAAAAAAAAAAACACTAAACAAATTAAGTTACTTTTTCTGGGTTTTCAGTTGAGGCCTTTCGCCATCTTGATGCCATTTGTCGTAAGAATCACTTTCAAACCCTTTTGAGTTATTCATCTAGAAAGAGAACAGGTTAAAATAGTTTTGTGTCTGCCCACTGTTTTCCCAACTGAGAAATGATGAGACTAAAATGATCATTCAGGGCTTCAGTAATGGTACCAACATTCATACTTTGGGTTTCATCTTCAAAGTCTATACAAGAACCATCAAGAGAACTGTGAATAAGTTTTAAAAAGTGGGAGAAGTAGAGAAGAAAATTGAAACAGGAAGTCACAACAGAAAGAGGGATCATCATTTTCAATCAGAGAAGAGCTTCAGCTATGACAGTGAAAAATGACTTGAAATTGAAATCATACGTGAAACCTGTGTGACATCTTCTTACGCCAGGACAGAATATTAGAGAGTTAGAGAGGGCGAGGACCATCTTGACTAAGTTGAAAAATTATCATATATCTATATATATATATATATATATATATAAGAACTTTATATCAATCCTTCATGATCTATGATTAATTCATGTTAATGAATAACATGTCATTTTCTTTTATGATCGATTTCATCAGGATTCTTCTGTTAAGCTTGGAGAGTAATTATGCATTCTTATTGTTCTACGTAGGGTCCAATGGTGTTAAAAAAAACATCGGAAAATTCCAGTAAGATATCTCTAATCATTTCTAAAATACAACGGTTCATGTCTTAAACAGCAATTGGATAATTTTGTTGTTACACCCGATATATATATATATATATATATATATATATATATATATATATATATATATATATATATATATATTAAAATAATAGAAAAGAACAATGACATTTATAATTCAGAGTTCTTTGCATTTATTTTATTTTTATTTTAAAAACAATGCTCGTTTTTTAAATATATTATCATCGCAACACAGAAATTCGCATGTTTCAAAACTGAAATTTCAAATCAAATTCAATTATAAAAATTAAACTTAAATACAAAGTTCCGTTCCATTATCAAGCGATGCTAAGAATAACATTTTTGGAATTGATTCACTTAATTCATAAGTCCAGACAAATTTGATATTTTGAGATGTTGGGGTTAAGAAAAATTCCATCTTTTTTATTTTAGGGGTTTTAAGATTATATCTTATTTAGAAAACTCATGTATCTAATCTATTGTAGCTATCAAGTTGGTCAAGCCAAGGTGGTGGCTGAGGTATCTGTCTGGGGTATCTGGGTATCTGCCTGTTGACACAAACTTCTTTTTTTTCAAGTAGAAATTTGTGATAGTGTCTATGTTCCAACACATCTTCTGGCTTTCAATAACAATACATTGTCATTTTTATTTTTTATCGAATTTTTGTTTTTATATAAATTTCAATTACGATTTTTTCAAAAGGAGCATTCAAATATTATTTAGTCACATTTTTAATATTTATATTTTTATTCGTACCGACTTAAGATATTATATTTAATTTATTTACTAATTGAATACATATATGATAATGTTAAAATTAATATATTAGAATCTAATTATGTATTCATAAACTATTTCATTTATAATCAAATATTAATATGATAGTTTCATTTTATAAGATTAGCTATTACTTAAGGAAAAAAATTGGCAATGTCTACAAAAAAAATCGCTATTTCATTTCTTTGATTTAATAATTTTTATTTTTCAGAAATATATATATATATATATATATATATATATATATATATATATATATATATATATACACATTAGGAAATTAGTAAATATTATGGAATATAATGAAGTAAGTTTTAAGAGTGTTTTGAATATTCTGGATGAATAGTAAATTTAAACTATGTACTATATTCATAGATGGAAAACAACCGAAGCTCTAAACCAAGTGTGGAAAGAGAAATGTGGGAAAAAACCGAGAGATTGATTTAAACAAAGAAATGAAATGGTGACAAGAGAAGAGAAAGGGGAATTTAAAAGTATAAAGAAAGAACGAAAAGAAAACTATAAAAGAAAAAGGGGACATATTGAGAGAAAACAAATCAGCAAAAAGCAGGAAACGAGAGACTAGGATAAAGAAAGAATGCAAAGCTAAAAGTTTGGAGTTAAATAGAAAAATAAAAAAAAACAAAATGGCTGAATAAAGACAGTGAAAAATGGAGATTAAAAAAAAGAAAGAAACTAATGACCAATCGATCCCTGAATAATCTTGGTATCGATACCGGCTGTATTGATTTTCGATGCCAATTTCAAACGTCATCGTCTGCAGCCGATACTGGCGCCTGTCCGCCATTATCTTTCACTGATTACTCTCATTGTAGGTTCAAACAATTCACATTGAAGTGCAAGACAACCAATCAGACACTGGACATTTCGTCCACGTGAATGATAGTAATTCCGATATCCTGAAAGAAAGCAAACATTGCAAAAGTTGCCAATAATTCCTAAGACAGAAATAAAGCATGATAAAGAAAGAAAATCATTTTTTTCTCGAAGACAAACGAAGAACAAAATATGTATCATAAAAATAAATTCGAAAATAAAAAAAGCCTCCAAAATCACAGCACTAATGTCCTTCGGCACGGTGGCGTAGTGGATATAGGAGTTGGTCATGGGTTAAAATCCTTGGATCTGGAAGTGATGCACCAATTCAATAGGGACGAGCAATAACTGATATACAACGACAAAGTATCAGAATAATCAACAAATATCCTATATCAGTCAATCAATGAACACCTGATGATTACCAGAGATTACTTTGTCGAAATGTTGTATCTATAATAACGCCTACGTTAATCAAGATGAGAACAATAATTCGAAGTAAGATAAAAATAAAGACAAGTGTCTATTTTTATTTTCTATCGGATTCAAAAAATATGTAATTAGTTTTCAATCTTTTATCTTCTGTCTTGGCTTTCAGGTTTCTCACAACCACTCTCTATCTCGCCTTTTCGGTTTGCCATAACCTCTGTCTATCTCGCCTTTTCGGCTAGCCACAACCTCTGTCTATCTCGCCTTTCTGGTTAGCCACAACCTCTGTCAATCTCGCATTTCCGGTTGTCACTACATCTCTCTATCTCGCCTTTCCGGTTAGCCACAACCTCAAACTATCTCACCGTTCCGGTGGTAACAACCACAAACTATTTCGTCTTTCCGGTTTGCCACAACCTCTGTCTATCTCACCTTTCCGATTGTCACGATTTCTCTCTATCTCGCCTTTATGGTACGCCACAGCCGCCAAATATTTCGCCTTTCCTGTTGGCCACAACTTCAAACTAATTTGCCTTTCCGGTTCGCCACAACCTCTCTCTATCTCGCCTTTCCGGTTGTCACGACTTCTCTCTATCTCGCCTTTCCGGTTGTCACGACTTCTCTCTATCTCGCCTTTCCGGTTGTTACAACCTCTCTCTATCTCGCCTTTCCGGTTGTTACAACCTCTGTCTGTCTCACCTTTCCGGTTGTTACAACCTCAAACTATCTCGCCTTTCCGGTTGTTACAACCTCTGTCTATCTCGCCTTTCCGGATGTTACAACCTCTGTCTATCTCACCTTTCCGGATGTTACAACCTCTCTCTATCTCACCTTTCCGGATGTTACAACCTCTCCTATCTGCCTTTCCGGATGTTACAATCTCGCCTTTCCGGATGTTACAACCTCTGTCTATCTCGCCTTTCCGGATGTTACAACCTCTGTCTATCTCGCCTTTCCGGATGTTACAACCTCTCTCTATCTCGCCTTTCCGGTTGTTACAACCTCTCTCTATCTCGCCTTTCCGGTTGTTACAACCTCTGTCTATCTCACCTTTCCGGATGTTACAACCTCTGTCTATCACACCTTTCCGGTTGTTACAACCTCTCTCTATCTCGCCTTTCCGGATGTTACAACCTCTGTCTATCTCGCCTTTCTGGATGTTACAACCTCTGTCTATCTCGCCTTTCCGGATGTTACAACCTCTCTCTATCTCGCCTTTCCGGTTGTTACAACCTCTCTCTATCTCGCCTTTCCGGTTGTTACAACCTCTCTCTATCTCGCCTTTCCGGTTGTTACAACCTCTGTCTATCTCACCTTTCCGGATGTTACAACCTCTGGATCACACCTTTCCGGTTGTTACAACCTACTCTATCTCACCTTTCCGGTTGGACAACCTCTGTCTATCAACCTTTCGGATGTTACAACCTCTGTCTATCACACCTTTCCGGTTGTTACAACCTCACTCTATCTCGCCTTTCCGGTTGTTACAACCTCTGTCTATCTCACCTTTCCGGATGTTACAACCTCTGTCTATCACACCTTTCCGGTTGTTACAACCTCTCTCTATCTCGCCTTCCCGGTTCGCCACAACCTCCAAATATTTCGTCGATCCGATTGTCCACAACTATTTCGCCTCTCCGGTTCGCCATAACCTTTGTCTATCTCGCCTTTCGGTTGTCCCAACTTCTCTCTATCTCGCATTTCCAGTTGGCCACAACCTCAAACTATTTCGCCTTCCCGGTTTGCCACAACCTCTCAATCTCACCTTTCGTGTTTTTCTGAAAATCTCTCTCTCTCTCTATCCCGCGTTTCCGATTGGTCACAATCTCTCGCCATTTCGCCTTTCCGCTCTCAATCTCGCCTTTTCGGTTTATCCCAACCTCTCTATATCTCATATTTCCGGTTGGTTAATACCTCTCTTTATGCCATTATTCTGGTTTGTCAAAAACTCTCCCTATCTCACCTTTCTCGTTCATCACATGTCGAGATTTCAATGCATACACAGGTAAATATTTTAAATGATCTTACCTGAAGCCAGTTAATGCATCCAAAACAAATATTTATAGAAACGAAATCAATATTTCCGTTATCAAATGTTTGGTTTCGGATTATCATATATTTTACGGATTATATATTTATATTCATCGAGATATGAATAAACTGTTTTAACTCTAGGGAAACGCTTTAAAATAAAAACATATATATATATATATATAAATACACTCGCAAACACACATGTAAATATCCATGTACACAATCACACACATGCAGTCAATATTTTAGAGCCATTTTCGAAGCTATAATTAAGAGCAATAAAATCTTTCTTTCTATGTGCCGTGTCCTTTCAGGACGTAGGCGATTATGGCCCTCCACCTCCTCTCTATCCCTTGCAGCTCTCAACAAGTTCCTTCCCTCTGGCACCACGTTCTGTCATCCAGTTGCTTAAGGCCGCCAGGTATCTCATGCGTTGCTTTCCCTTGTTTCACTTTCCATCTATTCGACTCGTGAGTATCAGATTCTCCAGGTCCTCCTTCCTCATTATGTGCCCTAGAAACTTCAGCTGCCTCTTCCTGATGTTAAGTATAAGCCACCTCCTTGTTTGCATCCTCTCTAAGACCGCATCCTTGCTCACACACTTGGTCCTTAGCATCCTTCTGGAGAACCACATCTCTGGCGCCTCGAGTCTCTTTTTCATCTTTGCGGAAATCGTCCAACATTCGCTGCCGTAAAGGGGCAATGTTCCGTAACAGCTCAGTACTCTTTTCTTTGTTACTAAAGATATCCTCCAGTCTCGCAATACTCAGCCCAGCTTTTGGAATGCGACCTTGCTCTTCCCAATACGTCTACGGATCTTAGTGTCGCTTTTACCGTCCTCTGTCACGACGCTTCCCAGATATTTAAACTACCGCGTCTGCTTGATTTTAGTGTTTCCGACTGCAAATCGCATTTCGGGCTCATCCTGACCATGTTCCCGACAGAAAATCGCATTTTCAGGCTCATGATGACCTTGCATTCTGTTTTTGTTTTTTGTTTTTTTTTTTTGTAGTTTATGTTTAGTCCTTTCTTCACACTCTACCTAAGATTTTCAAATCTCAAAGGGGATAGACGTCTTGTAACTTAAAATTTTAAACAGCAAAAAAGAACATATATATCTTAGCATTTAAAGACACATGCACATTAGAATTTAAAGAGAGACGTTATCTTTTAAAATGAAGGCCAGAAGAAATCGTTGAGATAATAAAAAAAGAAGTGAACATGACCCGCCATAATCACCAATGTCCTGAAGAGAAATAAATGGCTTTAGTAAAAGAATCAGTTTTACTATTTTGTAAAAGGGGATTCTGGAATGTTCTCAAATTGGCCAAAAAGGGAATCTTAAAATAATCGGATGTCTTTGATTATTGAATCAATTGTTAGGTCTGCTGCTCGGAAAGTTGGTTCACTTTGTCGTACTAGACAGTTTTTCTCGCCATAATCGATCTTACATATCTATAAGTTTACCATTCGCCCACGCTAAGAATATTGCTGCCGCATATGGTCTGGTACACCTGCTATATATTTAGAGGTTCTTCATAAAATCGAAAGAAGAATATACAATGTTATTGGTACTGACTTGGCATCTTAGCTTCAGTCACTTTTTTTATGTGTCGTCGCTGTGTCTTTTCTATAAATATTTTCATGGTAATTGTTCTAATGAATTTCCTCGATGGTACCTAAGACTTTATGAATTTAAGTGCAGTACTAGATTGGTGGCAAGGTCTCACCATTTTACATTTGAAATTTCTAGATCTAACTGCAAGTTCTATACTTACAGTTTTTTTTCTCGCATTTCCAGCTTGTGGGGCTCACTTCCAGCTTTTTGATTTCCTGTTAACTTTGATCTTCAAAAATTTAAATGCAATGTCAATCGTTATCTAGTGTTTTCTTGATTACTCTTCTTTTATTGATCTTGCTTCCTAATAATGTTTATTCTTTCACACTCAGCAACCTCTTACATTTTAGTGGTTTCATTGCCCTACTTGGGCTAAAATATTTTTTAAAAACGACCAAGAATTTATCTTTTCTCTTTCTTCCAGAGAATTGCAAGGCAAATTTCTTTCTCGTATTTCTTCAGTTCTTTGTACGCATGCGCACTCGTGTTTCTGTATATTTTAGTTCAACGTGTCTCCACCATTTTATGATTTTTTTCACACAATTTATTTTTATAACTGCAAATTAATGAAGGGAAATAGAAAAGCAGTGTCAGAATGTGTGAAATTCTTAATTCCGTTGTTGAAGAAAGAAGGCCATACAAGATAAGCTTCCAGTTAGACATTTGTTAACGACTGAAGCCATTATTTTCTCAGCAAACATGGAGAAACATGCCGATATAAGAAGGATTGTGAAAAGGACGGTTTTTCCCTAGACACCGCTTTTATCCACTCCTCGGCGATGTTTATAGATTTAAAACCGATGTAATAAAAACGTAACATATCAAAGGGAATTTATACATTTTCTTTGTTCTTGAGAACAAAAATAATAAGCACTTTTCATTGGATTATTTATTTTTTACACTATTTGTTTACTATATTATTTATTAAAATGGTTGACAAAACATCGGCTAATTGCGAATTAACTCAAAATGGTAAAAAGTAAGGATTTTTTTATAGTTAGCGTTATGAATAATCAAGAGTGGTCTCCTCTTGTTTCGTTACTCTCCTCTTTGAGAGAGAGCTATTTCTGTTTACTGGGAACTATAAAAGGACACTATACGCGAACCTCATATTCTCAGGTGAATAAAGCATTCTTAAAGCCTACACCTGTGTACTTTTATCATTACAGTTGGTTCGCAAATTTTAATGATTTAGTAAATGTTTATAAATTTATGAATAAAAAGTTATTTTCTCATTTGCTTTTTTTACAAATTGGTAAATGAAAAATATTTCATTGCAATCGTTTTAATTGTTTTAGATTTTAGAATGTTGTAAATATAAAATTATTTTTGCAAATAAACAATCTAATAAATAAATAGTGTTTAATATTTTTTGTTTTAAACTCTCAAGAACAAAAAATGCATAAATTCCCTTTCGTCATATCTTTAGTTTTTATTACAATTCTAATCATCGTCTTTTAAAACAATAAACATTGCCGAATAGCGAAGGTAGTTAGAAAAACAGCTGTGATTTGAAAAAATTGAACATCCTTTTGACATTACATCTTTTTGGGAGCCCGTTTGTCCATGTTTGCCATTTACTCATTTAGGAGACGTATCTTGATATTATATTGTACCAAAAAAGTTGTATATAGAAATATACATATATGTATATATGTCACTTTACAATATGTTTTGGAGAAGCGATCTTTTCATAATCATAGTTTTTGGCGGAGTCAGACCTGGTGACACTATTCTTATTTATTATTTATTCTATTATTAAAACCCTGATTATTATCTTCTTCTTTGTTGTTGTTATCACAACATTTCGGCTGTTTTAATCTTCGGCCTTCATCAGTTGTATATCGATCTGGGTAACCTACGAGGGTTTCCATACTGAACCCTTTATGGAGATAGACGTTTCTCGTTCCACTGCCACCTTAGATTAAATAAATGGTTCAGTTAGGATATCCCCGTAGATTGCCCGGATCGATATACGCCTGATGAAGGCCGAAACGTTGTGCCAACAACAACAAAGATGAGGACAATAGTCCGAATGTAAATAGGGTAAATAATGATAACTCCTCATACCAGAAATTCAGACAGGAACAATATTTTTATTAAATATTAATCGCTTTAGACAAATTCTGCCACTAGGTGGTGTTAAAATATTCCTTCCATTACGACACTGGGTATTTATTGTCCTTGCCATAACCACATTCTCCACATCGATCAGTTTGAATAATTCATCGAATTGTGGAAATTAATTCTAGCTGCCAGGATTGTTGGAATACCCACAGACAAAATAATGTCGCTTATTGACATCCTCCCTTTAGTAGGTAGACATCCAATTAAAAGTGTGGATGTTCCCATTTTTAAGAGATTTTAAAGAGACAAACATGTTTTATTGACTGTCATCAGAACAGTAATGTCTTTAACACTTTCATGTCTGCCATCTAATTTTTGGAACTATTGAAATTAATGGGTTATAGAGAGAAACTTATAATTATTATCGCGTTTGCTTTATAAAACTATAATTAATTCAGCATTTTTTATAAAATTATAATTAATACAGAATGGCTTTGAAACATAAAAATTTGAAACATATAAAATTCTAAGATTCAGGATTACCTGAATCTTAGAAACCGAAAATTAATACTGGATTTTTATAAAAACTATAAGTAATAAAAAGTTCTTCCAAAGTCTTTAATTAGCACCGGATTTTTATAAATACAAAATAAGTCAAAAAAAAATTATAAACCTATAATTAATAATTAATTCTTATAATTAATAACATTTCTTAACTTATATATAGTACACTTTAAAAACACTAATTAATATCAGATTCTTATATGCTTATAATCAATACTACATTTTATAAACCCATAAATAATAGTAAAAAGTACATTTTTAATCTATTTATATTCGGACTATTGTCCTCATCATTGTTGTTGTTAACGTTTCGGCCGTTGTGCTCTCCAGCCTTCCTCAGGAAATTCTGAACTGAACCTTTTATTTATCTATGGGGATAGACTGTTCTTGTTTTACTGTCCATGTCTAGGGATATCTTGTCTAGTTCTTATTTTTACTACTGGGCAGTATTTGCTCGCCCATTTCATGTGTCCAAGTACACACTTGAACTCACAATCACCACACAGAGATTGAACTCACAATCCCAATCTCAGCAAATTCACGAACCACCGCTTTAATCCACTGTCCCGTGGGAGAATATACTGTAGTGAACTTGGAGCCTTAAACCTAACCTTCCCGCTGATTAGTGTTGTAACTGCGATCTCATGTTTTGACTGCTGCTGCCTCCCATCATATTTTGATTGACTCTGCTGTTATTGTTGACGACTTTCTGTCCTTTGCCTTTCTTTCTTTATCAGCGGCCCCCATATTGTACTTATTTCTATGCTAGGCCTACTAAGGAGGTCCATATAGCCTAGCATATGCACTGATTCTTTCAGATGGCTAACTATCCAGTATTTTTATTTGTCTAGTATTTCCCCTTCGCAAGAGCTGATTATCCCTTTCTCCCCATACATGATCGGCCATGCCCGATTTCATTGTCTCATCTCCCGATACGGTTTATCGATGTTCCTGCAGCCTTTTAGGAAACAGCGAGATTCACCTTTATATTGAGGAAGGCCAGAGAGCACAACGGCCGAAGCATATTGATAATAGCAACAATGACGAGGACAACAGCCCGAATATAAATCGTGTACATAATCATAACACCGTATACCAGAAATACACCCAGAAGTAGTATATTTTTTATAAAATTCTTATAAAGAATTTTTTTTTTATTTTTCTATAAAATTCTTATAAATACTGTTTTTTATAAACCTTTAAAGCCTGTTTTTGTTTTGTTTTTTAGAAACCAAAAATTGATACTAATTTTTATTTTATTCCTAGATTTTACGTTAAACATTTGTTTTCATTGACGATTTAAATTCTTTGATGCAGGGAAATATGAGTTCATGACTCGTGCTAGCTTTATAATGACAATATATCGTCCCTCTTTCCAACACAAGTCGCTTTGCTAGATCAGAGAAAAAACTTTTACATATGTCTGTCGTTAAGAAGATCCTTAGAAAATTATTACTTAGTGGCTTTATTTCTCACTTGGTGAGTCATGAAAGGGAATTTTCTGCAAACTTGAAAATTGGTTCAATAAGTGCACAGATATATCTAGTTATTCAGACCCAAACAACAAACATTCTTTTTACATTAACTCTCGAAATCCTTTTACTTCACTAGGAAAATAATCGTCGTTGCTAAAATGTTCATGGTATGCTCAGCATCCTTCTGTAGAAGCATATTTCTATTGCCTCGTTTATTCTTCATCTATAAGAAGATTGTCCTGCATTCGCTGTCATATAGGAGGACTGATATTATATAATATTTACGTACTATTTTCATTTTTTCTAACGAAATTTTCCTGTTTCTTAATAATTTGCTTAGGTTTTCGAAGGCATCTTTTGCTATTCCAATGCGTTGGCGTCGATTCTTAGGCCTTTAAATGTAATTTTGAGATTTTGTTTGTGCCTCAAATTCGTAGTTCTCATCTTGGATTTTATTCCTTTTGCTGATGATCATGCGTCCTGTTTTCTTGCAATTGTGGTTTAGTCCTTTCTTCTCGCTTTCCTTTCAATACCTGCTGTAGGAACCCCAACACCGTGTTATCAGAATGCTTTATACTGTTAAGACTGTGGCTACCAATAATTAATCATGGTAGGACTAATTATTTCATGATCGCCATTTTTTCTTCGTGTTTTTAATTTTATGGACATCACAGCAGTGTCTAGTGGGCACCCTCTGGGAAAAAAGACCGATATAATACAATTCACTCCGCCAGAAATTTGGAAACAGTATGTTGTACTGCTTGGCATTCGCACCGGAAGCTCAAATATGAACTTTTCAGAGTGTTTGAATGTCAATCTGAGGACAGTGCAGAGCATTCGTAAAGAGTTGGATGAGTATAATGGTGATTACGAAGGTGTTTGGTGTCATCAATTCTGATGTCGATGTTATGCCTCTATTCAACTTTTACACAGGACCTCAATTTATCCGAATTTGTTGCTGAGGGTATCAGACTCAACACGGTGGCCTACATTAAGTGCCTTGAGAAGATAGTGCTACCCTGGGTCAAGACGGTGGCTGCTGGAAGACCACTATGCCACACAAGCAGGAGAACCCAGTCATGGCTGCCAGGCAGTTTCTGCGACGACATCATCCCTTAAATCTAGCCACCTAACCCCCCTGACTGTAACCCCCTTCAGTACTATGTTTGGGGAACAGTTGTGAAAGAGATCAACAAAACTCCTTGTAACGACTAAGATAAACTGAAAGCAAGGATTATGGAAGCATTCATCAACTTAAACAAGGAGACCGTCCAGAAGAGATGCAGGAGATTCTGAAGTCGTCTGGAGACCCTTGTTGAAGCCAATGGCGATTTTATTAAATAAATTTACTTATTAGAATGTTCTAAATATTTTTGGTGTAATTTTGGTTATCCATTAAAATGAGATGACAGTGCTATTCTCATTCTTGCGTAATTTAGACGACAATTTATCCATCGCACCTGCAGATTGAACTTTTTTTTTTACAATTTTGGCTAGCCACCAACCTAGACGACGGAAAACCATGAATCGTAAGTGTTGTGGACTCCGAGATGAATTCGGTCTCCAAGGAATGACAAACGCAATAATTAAATATAAGAAATAAAATGTATTTACACAATCATACAAAGAATAATACTGTTAGTAAGTCTAGGAACGCGGTTAGTAGGAAATACAGATGGATATATACAGTCTCGAAGTAGGACTTCCTTAGAGTCTACGTGCTCTGTCACTGACTTCTACAAGAGGTTTACCTCACTCAATCTCCGTTCGTATATTCTCTCTCGCTGACTGTCTAACTCTGGGCATTTAACGGCAGCAGTCCAAGTAGAGTCCACTTATATGAAAAGGGTAAGACCCCATAACAGTAAGAATTGATAAGGAAACGTTAAACCACTCCACTATGTTTCCTAATAAATCATGCCAATTCACAGTTAATAAAAGAAAGTAATATGAGGAGGGCCGTCATCGTCTATGTCTTAAAATTGTGTAACGTTGATGCTGCACTGACCCCGTCTATCAAATGAATTAATGCTGGTTTTAAGTTTCTCGGCTTCTCATTTCACGTGAAATCGAATTGACAAGCATAACATATAAAGATTCATGAAACCGTCTACCTAATCAGTTTCAGTTCAATACCCTTAATGCTCAGCCATGTGGACTTGGTTCGCTTTTCATATTGCTTCAGGTTATTTGTCAACAAGAGAAAGCAAGGATGAAGCTATATTATAACTGTATCGTTCAAAGGTTACCAGTTCTTTTTTCGGTGCCACTAATAGCCCAAAGGTCACATAATCCACTCCTTTGTCAAAAAGTACCATTTATTCAGGATGCTAGCGGAAAACTTCTGATGTTCTCTGAAGTATTCCTTCCTCGCCTTTGTCTCCCTTAATTAGCTTTATGTTCCGTTTCCACTCAGGCGTAAGCGGTTATGGCTCTCCACAACTTCCTCTCCTTTGTCGTTCTTAAAAAACTTTATGTTCTCTGTGACCTCAGGACGTAGGAAGTCATGGCTCTCCACAACTTTCAAACCCACCTATGTAAATTACACGTCAAGACGTGTCAAGGAAGGAGATGAGTTTGAAAATTAAAATTGAAAGTTTGTCGCCCCACCATAAAATTTAATTTGAACTTTATCGCTTTTAATAAACTTTATGTACCGTGTCTCCTCAGGATGTAGGTGGTCATGGCTGTCCACAACTTTCTTTCCTTTTTCGTTTTAATAAACCTTATGTGCCGTTTCCCCTCAGGATGTAGGCGATAATGGCTCTCCACAACTTCCACTCCGTTGTCGCTCTTAATAAACTTTGTCTTTTTGTTACCTCTCCTAAACCAACCCTCTTCCGACATAAGTTCAATCAAGTTCACTAAGTTTTTTATGCATTGTTTTCTCTGTTACCCTCTGTCTCTCCTGTGAGTATCAGATTTTCCAAGCCGTCTTTCCTTATTATGCACCCCAGGAACCTCAACTGTCTCTTTCTGATGTTAAGTATTAGTTTTCTTTTTGTCTTGTGTAACGTTGATGCTGTCTATCAAACGTCTATCAAAGAAATTAATGCTGGTTTTACGTTTCTCGGCTTTTCATTTTACGTGTGATCGAATTAACAAGCATAACATATAAAGATTCATGAAACCGTCTACCTAATAAGTTTCAGTTCAATACCCTTAATGCTCAGCCATAATAGCGGACTTGGTTCGCTTTTCATATTGCTTCAGGTTGTTTGTCAATAAGAGAAAGCAAGGATGAAGCTATATTATAACTGTATCGTTCAAAAGTTACCAGTTCTTTTTTCGGTGCCACTAATAGCCCAAAGATCACATGATTCGCTCCTTTGCCAAAAAGTGCCATTTATTCCGGATGCTAGCGGGAAACTTATTATGTTCTCTGAAGTATTCCTTATCCGTAAAAGGAAGCATCTCTTAACCGAAAAATGAAAGATCTTTTCACTAATGTGTTTATTGTTTGTTCCACCTCACCTTTGACCTCTCTTTCGTCCTAATATACGTAACAGACATATCTGTTGTTTGGGTCTTTTTTATTACGTATTATCTTACGCTTTACTTATATAAGCATATAAACAAGTTATTAGTCGAACTATATCTTTAATCTATTCTTTCTCGTTGTCCATATATTTTCGTCTGAATATATGTAGACCAACTGAGATTTTAAACCTGTTTATTTGTTTATTCTTTTACTTATATATTATTCATTGTTCAGGTATACATATATAAGACAGGTTAGATCACTTATCCCTGTAAATGTACTTATATATCCATATCCCTATTCATATAGTCGCCATCGTTACGTCAGCTATCCGTCTGCTAATATTTAACAGCCCCCCCCCACCCACGAGAGAAGTATGTGGCACAAGGCCGAATTTACCGTAGGCTCGGCCAAAAATATTCCCGTAGAACCCGCATAAACGGGTCCGGGCCTGTCTACCTCCCGGGATGAAAATTTGCCCTTCGGCAAAGCCTCGACCGGGTTCCTCAAGGCAGAGCGTTGAACAGTAATGAACAGGCTAGAGCACTGTTCCCTTTTTCTTTTCCAAGCGTAGCTTAGATGTGGCACAAGGCCGAAAGCAGTCGTAATTGTTCTAGCGAGACAAGCTTGTTAACCATTACACAGCCTCGATGTGCCCCAGCTATCCGTCTGCTATATTTAACAGCCGCCCCACGAAGGATGTATGTGACACAAAGCCGAGTTTACCGTGGGTTCTCCGAACCCGTAGGATCGGCCAAAAATATTCACTTAGAACCCGTATAAACGGGTTCAGGGTCAGTCTACCTCCCCGGACGAAACTCTGCCCTTCGGCATAGCTTCGTCCGGGTTCCTCTCTGCCAAAGCAGAGAGTTCGACAGAAGTCGCACACAGTCAGAGACTGCGTCTCGACTGGCCAAATGATTTCCCAAGCGTAGCTTAGATGTGGCACAAGGCCGAAAGTAGGGGGGGCTCCTAGTGAGGATCGAACTCACTACTCAGTCGTAATTGTTCTAGCGAGACAAGCTTGTTAACCATTACACCGCCTCGAGGTGCCCCAGCTATCCGTCTACGAACCGTACCTCTTATCTTCTCCTCCTTTTATAAAGATCTCCCCAGAAAGGGAGATAAGTACCATATTACGGTAACAATCAACTTTAATTTATTAAATACTTGCAAAGTTAACACATTGGTTTATTTGTAAGTAACAAGACTGAAAATGTGATTAATGAAAGAGTTTAAGGAAAATGGAAACAAAATATTTAAAACCTTAATTACGTTCTCTCTTTTTTCCATATTATTAAAAAAAATATGAATAACATCAGGTTCTGTTATTAAATTGGTAAGATGCACTGTGACATCTTCCCAGGATTCTACTCGTCCAATTCCAATAATGACAGATTCCAATAAGCAAGGTTCAAGCTGTCAGTGTGCATGCGTTTTCTAATGGTCACCTTTTGTAAGCATCAACAGAACGGTCAACAAAAATGCTCGCCCGCTGTTGTAACTGCTTTCATTAATATCTATCGAAAGATATGAATGCGAAACCACGTTTTTCTGCATACGTGATCTATTCGGCATCTGTCGTTTTGAAAGACCTGCTTGACAGAACACTTTCTTGGTTAATACTTAGATATTTTATTTATACCATACAGAAGCCTTTCTCAATATAATAAATCATATTAGGCTCCTTTTTTTTCATCACAGGCAAATGAGAAATAAATCAAGCTTTATAATTATTTACCGGGTATGAATAGAGACCCCACTGGGTTAAAAAGTAAGTTTAATATCAATCTGTATGTAACAAAAACATATGTGTAAATTTTGTTCAGGTCTTGCAGCTCTCAAATATTTTAATTTTATTGTATATGGCGCTTACATTAAGCATGTTTCGCCACTTGTAATTAACTATATTTTAAAACTGACCTTGAGCGAGTTCTTGACTTACAAAAGTAACTTGTGGAAAACATGAACAAACGTACCCGAAATAAAACGTAGTGTCAACATGACGGTTTTTCTCATAACGCAGCTTTTGTTAACTATACTTACTCTTCGGCGATGTTTGTTTTACAAAACAAACGTTTTCAAAATGGCCCCCACCCTTGATAAAAAGAAAAAAAAATCACCCGGAGCAAGATCACATGGATAGGAAGGTTTTTTATTACGGCGATTTTATTCTCTGGGGAGGGGGACTCAGGGTGTTATGAGCAGGTGCATCGATATGGTGAAGCATCCACGATTTGTCCTGCCACAAGTTTCGTTTCTTCTCACGCACTAAGCGAAGGAAACGCCGAAGGATCTATAAAGTATAAACTCGCTGAGTGACCGTCTGGTTCTGCGTCAACAACTCCCTTTCACATCAAAGAAGAAACCCAGTCCCATTACTTTTCAAACACACCTATGTAAATTACGCGTCAAAACGTGACAAGATCAGTTTGAAATTTAATCCAGGCAGGATGTGTGTGTGTGTGTGTGTGTGTGTGTGTGTGTGTGTGTGTGTGTGTGCGTGTGTGTGTAACAAATGCACGGCTGCAATTTTCGACAGATTTGCACCAAAATTTACATACACATGCTCCAAGTTAGCGGGAAGGACAAGACCGACTTTGCATTTCCCAACTCCCATTGATAACGGAAATAATCCATTTTTTCATACTTCTACGGCATTTTTCATGTAGTTTGCGGCCATTTTCTACTGGCCAGAGTGAGAGCCTATAGCTGGCTGCCACGAATAGGCAGGAAGATTCTATTGGCCAGCGTGAGAGCTAACAGCTGACTGACACGAATGTTAACTAACATGCTAGCATGCAAAAAAAAATCGATAGCTGCATTCGTCACAAGTGGGAAAAATTTAAATCTGCATGGCACGTTACTCCAATTGGCTCATTCGCTTGCTTAAACTCAACGTTGATTCTGATTCCGCAGAACTGGGTTGGGTGTGAAAAAGTATTTGTTGTTAACATTCTTTTTTCATTCGGTTTTTCAAGTTACGAGTCCTTTTTTAAAGCTGATCGTTTTGTGTTCATTTTGTTTAGTTCTTTTTTCGTAACAGATTTAATGTTTAGCTTAGAGCTTAGAAAAAAATCGCAGTGTGAGATAGGCAAGAAGTAAGGCATGTAGCAACATCAGTACGGCAAAGGGCACTCCTTTAAAGGCAAGAAAGGGCACAAATACTTTAAGTCAAGTGATAGCAATTGCTGTATGAGTCGTACGATTTTTGAATCAATCACGGGCAACACCGGACCATGCTGCTAGTCTGTCTATAAAATAATCAGGCAGATTGATTGAATTTCGTCCAAATTGACATTTTCGTATACAAAAACTGAACTGAAACAAGTCGAGTTCAAATCTGAGCAAATCCCTAGAAAAAAATCAATAGCTACTTCGTTTTTATGCACCGTATGTTCTCGGGACCAAGGTGATCATGGCTCTCCACCAGTTCCTCTCCTTTGTTGCTCGTAATAAATTGTATGGGTCGTGTCCCCTCAGGACGTAGGCGATCTTGGCACTTCACAACTTCCTCTCCTTTGTCGCTCATAATAAATTGTATGGGCCGTGTCTCCTCGGTACGTAGGCGGTTATGGCTCTCTATAAATTCCTCTCCTCTGTCGCTCTTAATAAACTCTATGTTCCGTATGCCCTCAGAAGGTAGGCGTTCATGGCTCTCCACAACTTCCCCTGCTTAGTCGCTCTTAATAAGTTGTCTGCGATGTTTCCTCTCACGACGTAGGCGATCGTGGCACTTCACAACTTCCTCTCCTTTGTTGCTCTTAATTAACTTTATGTTTCGTGTCCTCTCAGAGTGTAAGCGGTTATAGCTCTCCACAATTTCCTCTCCTTTGTCGTTCTTATTAAACTTTATGTTCTTCGGGACCGCAGGACGTAGGCGGTCATGGCCCTCCACAACGTTCTTTCCTTTTAGTTTTAATAAACTTTATGTGATGTTTCTCCTCAGGACGTAGGTGATAATGGCTCTCCACAACTTCCTCTCCGTTGTCGCTCTTAAAAAACTTTGTCTTTTTGTTAGTTCTCTTAAACCCACCCTCTTCCGACATCCGTTCAGTCAAGTTCACTAAGTTTGTTATGCATTGTTTTCTCTGTCTCTCCTGTGAGTATCAGATTTTCCAAGCCGTCTTTCCTTATTATGCACCCCAGGAACTTCAACTGTCTCTTTCTGATGTTAAGTATTAGTTTCCTTTTTGTCTTAAAATTGTGTAACGTTGATGCTGCACTGGACCCCGTCTATCAAAGAAATTAATGCTAGTTTTAAGTTTCTCGGCTTTTCATTTCACGTGTGATTTGAATTAACAAGCATATCATATAAAGATTCATGAAACCGTCTACCTAATCAGTTTCAGTTCAATACCCTTAATGCTCAGCCATAATAGCGGACTTGGCTTGCTTTTCATATTGCTTCAGGTTATTTGTCATTAAAAGAAAGCAAGGATGAAGCTATATTATAACTGTATCGTTCAAAGGTTACCAGTTCTTTTTTCGGTGCCACTAATAGCCCAAAGATCACGTATTAATTTCCTTTTTGTTTCTATTTTCTAAAAAAACTTCGTCGTTGCTCGCATATTCGGTCACGCTATCTTCAGCATCTTTCTGGAGAACCATATTTCTGCTGCTTCAAATATATCCTTCATCTTTAAGAAGATAGTCCAGCACTCACTGCCATCCAGGAGGACAGATATCATTTAACAGCTTAGTACTCCTTTCCTTATTTCTAGTGATGTGTGTCAAATTTGAAAAAAAAAACCTAGGCACAGCGACGAGAAAATCGTTGATGGATAGATTAGTTTAGGCAAACAAATTTCTATATACAGCCAGGTCGCTAAGGACAGCTGTTCATAAACACATTAGTTACCACCTTCTCCAATCAGGAATGAAACAATTTTGAATGCCGATATTTTTTATTAATGTTCTTTTTGCCAAGCAACCATTGTATAATCTTCGTTTACAGATGGTAAAGATAATTAGCAGTAAAGTAAAATATAATACAATATATATATATATATATATATATATATATATATATATATATATATATATTTAACGTGTGTGTGTTTCTATATGATAAATGTCACTTCTTTACAGATAACAACATTTAAACAAAATAAATTAAAAAATATTTATATATACAGTTAGTCCCTCGTATCCGCGGGGCTTAGTGACCAGAACCGGCCACTAACAGTTAGAATACTTGTACCCCGCTTAAAAGTGCTTATAAATACCTATTTTTATTATTAAAATCCCATATGCTTTAAAATTTCACCCTAAACACTTTGGAAACATTTCAGATCTTATTTTAAAACTTTTTTGAAAACTAATATTGGTGACCATACACTTAGCGTAAATTTTCTTTCATACGCACAATAACCGTATTTAATTACGCATAGATCAATACAACCATTGAAAATACTGTATAAAATATGTGTAACAAGACATAAAATATAAAGTTTAAAGCATTTTCTAAAAACAGAGCTGTGATGATGCCCCCCCAGCCCCAGACTTAGCATAAGCCACTTTTAAGACCCAAGCCGCAGTCCCTAACAAAGAACAAACCCCAAGCACTACGCATGTTTTTGTGTTTGTTTTTTTTACAATGAAGATGTACAATTCTGCCATATCTTACCATGAAAACGAACTGTTATATGTTTTAAGTCAATGAAATAACAAGAAAATATTACAAAAATATTTAAAATACGTTCTATCGAAAAAAAAATACGCGACTCAAGGGAGTTCTCAACGTACATGTGTTCTTTAAAAAGACACGCGAATATTCGGGATTTGCGCGAATGACAAGTACATCCGTTCTAAAGAAAAATCCGCGCATGCGTGAAGCCGCGAATGATGAAATGCGAATAGGCGCGGAGGATGGAGTAATTTTGCTTTTTTCATTCGTAAGTATAACTGAAAATGAAAGAATTCAATGTAAAATCATTAATATAGAACATTTTGCTGTTTTTAACCAAAGAATATTTCTCATGGTGTCCATTAGCAAAAGATATTCCCTATATATAACTATGAAAAGAAATATTAAAAGAATTATTAAACAATATAGACAAACTCAAACCTAAAGTAACCTCTGATGGACTGGAAGGAATTATGCTCAGCTTTGGAACAAAAACAAAATCATGCTTAGCCAATCTAAGGTCACCACTTTTTATCCAACACAATCGCACAACACACACACCTTTCACCAGACGTCAATGAAGAAGCCGTTTCATTTCCGTCTTAATTCTCAATTTAAGCTGATGGGATCAATTAAGAAGAAAAATACTCGCCTTCATAAAATCCTTTATTCTGTATGATATCCCAAACTATTATATGTGAATAAAATAATGTAAAATTACATGAGTGGGGTATTTTTGCCCAGAGAGACATATGATGAGTATAAAACAGTCTACCCTAGAATAACTCCGGATATACGCTTACCTGTTACACCGTCTCACTTAATTATTTTGATTTTTTTAAGCAAGCAAGGCGGGAGTGCCACTAACACGCAAGGGATTACTGATAGTAGAAGCAAGAGAAAAGAGGTGTGTTTGGGGAAAGGATAAAAAGAAATATGGATATCAGGATCAAGGCATCAGAAGATGTCGATTGACATTAGATTTGAATATTTGAAGATTATAGCTATCAGGGAAGCAAGTAAGAGGAAGGGAGTTCCACAGACGGGAAGTGATAAGAAGCTGTTGAAGTTGGAGAGACGGCTACATTTAATCGTATCGACAGTGAAAGGATGGGACCGAGATGCCAACCTAGTAGCACGTTTAAATTCATGCAGTTTGGGAAACCAGCAAAAGTAGCTCGTCAGAGCAGTTGCCGTGAAAATACTTGTAGAAAAGACAGAGGGAAGCCACGACACGTCTGTGGGAATGTGACAGTAGATAAGACACCAAATCAGGACCCATCACATTGCATATCCGTCCTGGATCCTATCAAGGGCCTCGCGACGAACACCGGGGACACCAGACCATATATGACAGCAGTATTCCATGCAAGGACGAATGGTTGATTTGTAGATTTGAAAGATGCAAGTCAGGCGAGGAAAAAAAACTTTCTGACGTGACACACAGAGAACCAACTTCCCTTGCGTTAGATGAGGCCATATTTCTTCTCTCTCCTTTCTATTATTTTTTTTTTATGACAACTGTTCCTTAGTCTCTCTATACTAGTATCCTCTCCCATCACGTCTTATTCACAGACTTCTACGCACTAGCTTCACCTTCATTCTCTTTCTATCTTCCTTTACGGCATGTGTGTCTATGACATTTCTGAAAAAAAAAAAATCTGTTACATTCTGAAATTTTAAAATCATATCTTTTTTTTTTTTTACATTTATATAAAATATTTTCAATTATGGCAAATCTTAAATAGACACGATTTATAATGTATCCCCTTTCATGTCGAATGGCACGAAAAGGAAGAAAAAAAAAATAAAACATTGTTTCAAAATGTCAACTATTTTGTGCACAGCTATTTTTCTATTGGGAGAAACCGTGTCTTATTATTGTCTGTCTTCTTGTTGCATTTTTCTAGCATTTATTTGACTGTATTATTTATAGGGAAAGAATAGATAGGAAGTATTTATTTTTATTTCCTTCTTTCTTTCCTTATCCGAACCCGATCACTTCTTTTAATTATGTCATTCGTACGTATAACCCTTTCCATTTATTATTATCCAGACATTAAGATAGTTGAAGCGCGATGCAAAAATATTTGATGTAAAAACTTGATTGTCGATAAGCAGTTACCCTCATTCATAAAATGTCTAACTCAAAGGAAAGCGAATCTATTCAAATTCAGCCAAATGTTCTACAATAAAAGAAGCTGATGGCCGCACCAGATTTAATCCCTAGTTCCCATATGATCACTCAGGTTAAGCAACGTCGAATCTACTCAGTACCTAGATGGGTAACCTCTAAGGAATTGGATGTGCGGATGGTGTAATAGATAATGTCTCAGAGTTGTTAATCAGAGAACCGTGTTCCAGTTTCCGTTGGGTTCTTTATATTCTTTACGCGCAAATGATGAATCTCCCTATTCTCCTCCAGCTATGGGTTAATTAGTAAGATATGTATCATTAAAACCATTAAAAAAAATTCTTACCATCTAAAAATATTTTCTGGCTTTTAATAACCTGATAAGATCGTAGAAAACGAATCAACCAGAAAATGGGTTAATTAGTAACTAATTTAGTAATTGTATCACTAAAACTATTATCATCTCCAAAGAAAAAGAAAAGAAATTGGCGTACAAAGAACCATTTTGATTTTGGAATTAAATAACCCATAGAGGTGTTGATATGTCACTAAACAAAAATAAGTTATTGGCTAATGATTCTTCTAAATCTTATGAATTGACATTTAAAATAAAATAAGCTTTTAATTATATCATGGTTTTCAGAATGTAATTAAGTATTTCACTGCTATTGATTATAAGCGTTATGGTCCAGGATAGAACCATTGAAGAACAACACGAACACAAGTGTAGAAATAACGAAGGTATATTACACGAAATAATAATACAAGATGTGGAAGGTGTTAGTATGACTGTCAGTCTGGTTTGGAGTGAACTACTATCGGCTCGACTCGATTCGATATTTACTTCCCCCCCCCACGAGGAAAAGATGTGGCACAAGGCCGAGTTTTACGTGGGTTTTGCGAGCCCGTAGGCTCGGCAAAAAATGCCCGTAGAAACTGTAAAAACAGAATCGGGTTGGTCAACCTCCCCGAACGAGACTCTGCCTTCGGCGGAGCCTCGACCGGGTTCCTCTCTGCTCAGGGGCAGAGAGTTCGACCGTCAAGCCGAGCTTCTCGGCTTGATTCGGTATCTAGCCACCCCAGCGAGGGTTGCATGTGGCACAAGGCCGAGTTTTATGTGAGTTTCCCGAGCCCGTATGCTCGACCAAAAAATGCCCGTAGAACCCGTATAAACGGCATCGGGTTGGTCAACCTCCCCGAACGAGACTCTGCCCTTCGGCGGAGCCTCGTCCGGGTTCCTCTCTGCTCAGAGGCAGAGAGTTCGACCGTCAAGCCGAGAAGGTCGGCTTGATTCGACCCTCTCTCATGAGAGGCGTAGTATACATAGTATTAGGAAGGGTTCATTCTGTAGTTATAGTTAAGGACCCATGACAATAAGCCAGCCAACCAACACAGAATACTATGTCTGGAATAAGTATAAAATATCTTCTATCCAACACTGTGACATTTATAATGCATTTCAGAGTTTAACCCTTCTGAGGATTGTAATTTTAAGTCATTACTTCACTATTTACATTATTCCTCAAGGAAACATGGCACAGTGGATAAAGGCGTTGGTTAGATCCAGTGACAGGACCCAAAGAGTGTGAGTTCAATACCTGGTTAAGGCGGCGGAGAACGTGAAGAGTGAAACTAACAGGAGATGACTGATAACTGACATCTATTAAACATGTCACGTGAAACTAGAACAGTCTACCTCAGTGAGTGAAATAAAGTGTTCAGTTCGACATTCCAATCACCTTAAGAAGGTCGGGGCGTACAATGGCCGAAACGTTGTGATAAATATGGCAACAATGATGAGGACAATAATCCGAATAATGTAAATAGTGTCTCTACAGATGTGTGATGAATTTTCTAACTTAAATTTTTTACAATTTGTTGTTGTGTATAAAAATGCGTAATGTAGATTTCTGGATAATAGACTTTCTATTCGGTTGAATTATAAATAATGGCGGGTTTATCATTTCTTAACTTTATTCTTCAAAAAATAAAATACAATCCGAAACTGTTCGCCAAAAGATCAATGTTTAATTTGCACCAAATATTATTTTATATTTACACCAAATATTATGTATCTGAAAACATTATGAAAATATTATATAATGGCATTGGTTAGATCTAGTGACAGGACCCACAGAGCGTGAGTTCAATACCCGGTTAAGGCAGTGGAGAACTTGGAATTAAACATGTCACGTAAAAGTAGAACAGTCTACCCCAGTGAGCGAAATAAAGGGTTCAGTTCGACATTCCAACCACCGGAAGAAGGCCGGAGCGTACAACGTATATGTAATAAATATGGCGATAAAGATGAGGACAATAGTCCGAATAATGTAAATAGTGTACATAATACCTCATCTCAGAAATATAGACAGATACTGAAGTCATTACTTACTGTATGAGTTCTAAAATGGACCGGCTGCTACGAAAGCATGTAAAACACTTTTGCATTTTATACAGATGCTATGAAGACTCATTCATGTCAGTTGTGGTATTAATGGTTTTAAATTCGTGATTGTTACACACCGGACAAGTCCCGCTCTGGAAAAATGACCCACTCGAAATGAAGAACTTTTGAAAAAGACTATTGAATTAGATCCAAGTCAAAGGAACAGTGATTTGGCTCTAAAAAGCCGATTAAGAAAAAAACTTGAAAAAAGAGAATTTCTGTTACTCGTGAGCTTTTGTTTGAAACCCAAGCACTTTTTATTTTTGCCTTGTCTGGCTACAGGTGATGACAAATGGGTTTCGCGTATCAACAGAAAACGAAACTGTGGTTATCACAAAATGTGAAACCAGTGGCAAGCCAGAATTCCTTCCATAGAAGTCCTTATTTTCTTTTTGGTGGGATATGAAAGATCCCGTCCAATACAAGCTACTGAACCAAGAGACGACCATCACCGCATAGATTTATGCCCTGCAATTTGATTGGTTAATCTGAGTATTCTGTCGAGAGTGTTCTGTTTTTGAGAGTAGAAAAGCTAGTATTCTCCATTATGTCAATGAAAGGCATACACTGCCAAACAAATCTAAGAAAAAAAAACGATCATTTGGATGGAAGATACGTTTACATCCTTCATCCTTAACAAATGTATCACCTACATATTTTTATTTGTTTCAATCATAAGAGCTTTTCACAAATGACGGAATATTCAAAAACAAAGAACATGTTAAAAATAGTCTTAAAATTATTTCGTTTAGAAACGCAGATAAATATGAAATGGAAAATTTGCCTTCTTCGATGTGGTTAACTTTGAATAAGGTGCATTTTTTTCGCGATGAATTGCATAGTCAAGAAATTGCAAAATCCTAACACATCATGTGCTGGAGCATTATTATGGTAAAGAATTCTCTTTTCAGGTCAAAGTTCAGGTCTTTTTCACCAAAAAGATGCCTACTTCATGCATCCTCAAACAAACACTTTCTTGCACGTTATTATTGCTTGATTTCATCACTGAATGACCCCACCCTAAACCTTTTTTTAATAGGACTAACGTTTTATAAGCGCTTTTAAAAATCTTCACACAAAATTTATGTTAATTCCCTGCTCCAGATACATCCTCTCAATTTTCGCCAACTGTATAACAGGAACACGTAAAACTTACTCTACTGCTTGGCAAAGAATTATTAATCTGGTTCGTGTTTCAAGAAACGAAATTTGGACCATGACCAGGCGTGCTCGCGTACAAATATTTTACCTTGCTTATTATTCAAGCTGGGGTCATCCAGGAAATTATTTTTTTATTTCACTTATCGCTTCGATAAAAATCTGCTACCTTGAATCTTCTTTGTGTGAGTCAAAAAAAAAAATAACTTATTATCTAACTTATTTACTGAAAAAACAAAAAATAAATTTATACAGAGACCATCGTGTTATGACGCATATATTTTAACGGATTCTACCAAAAATAAAATTTAATCGGTTTAGAAATTTTACCACCCCGCAATTGAGCAAGTTTGGTGAGTAGAGCTACACCTTTCCTTTGAATATTGCTGTCATATATGGCCCGGTACTGCTGCTATATATTTAGAGATTCTTGATGAAAATCAAAAAAGAATCGGCAATATTATTAGTCCAGACCTGGCAGCTCGTCTTCAGTCACTTTTTCGCCGCCGTAGTGTAACTTTCCTGTGTCTTTTCTATAAATAATTTTATGGCAATTGCGCGGATGAATTCTTCGCTATGGTACCAAGATTTTAAGAAATTTCACCCTAGAACACTAACCATCAATTAAAGTTACACCACTACTAACGATGGGTATATCATACCCGATTTTGAAATATCAAAAAAAATATTAAATATAAATCTTTATTTGAAATATTTTACATGCAGGCACTTCAAACTTTGTACTTTGAGTTAACATTAATAGGAACTGAAAAAGCATTATTTAGGTAAGAAAATCAGGTACTGAAAATTGTAATTAAAAATAGGAAAATTTGCGCTGGGTACTATATACCCATGGTTAGTGTTCTAGGGTTAAGGGCCGTTCTAGATTGGCGGGAAGGTCTTATCAATTTACATTCGAAATGGTTCGATGTAACCGCAAATTCCGTGTTAACAGTTTCTTTCTAACACTTCTCATCTGTTAAACTTTCTTCCGATTTCTTGCTTTCCACTCTATTTTGATCTCACAAATTTAAATGCAATGTCAGTCGCTATCTGCTGTCTTTGTCTGTAGCATCCATCGGTCTGTAGAAACTTTATATCAGCGCACCAAGAGATATTCTTCGGCTGTTGATGATGGTGTGGTATTTTTATGGCTGTACAAGTCCACACTGGAATGAGAGTCTCGATGGCATTGAATGCACGTGAAGATGCTCTCTTGATGTCGAGCACGCTTCTCCCCGGCGGCAAACCTTCGTTTCTCTTCTTCTCGCTCAAGCTCTCGCTAGCAACGTCTTCCGGCGTTTGGTCTTCTTTAATTACTCTTTTATTTATTTCTCTCCTTAATGTTTCTCTTTTCTCTTATTCTTTCACACTCAGTAACCCTTATGTCTTAGCATCTTTACTCTCTCTTGCATGGGGTGAAATGATTAAAAAAAAAAAAGACAAACCCACAAAATACGTATTAGTGAAAGTGGCCGAATATATATATATATATATATATATATATATATATATATATATATATATATATATATATTTTAAAGCGTTTCCCCAAGCAAGGCGGGAAGCCACTAGCACGCGAGGATTTACAGAGAGTTGGAGCGAGAACAAATAGGAGTGATAGAGAAAAGGATGAAGAGAAGGATAGGTGATAGATCAAGGCATCTGGAGACGTCGATTGACATTACATAGTTGGAGATTATAGCCATCAAGGAATAAAAAAATGGAAGGGAGTTCCGCAGGCGAGAGGTGCGAGACATAAATCTATTGGAGTAGAAGAGACGGCTACATTTAACAGTTTCGACAGTGAAAGGGTGAGAGCGAGATGCCAGCCTATTTAAACTAGGCAAGACATCTATACATTATATTTCGATGTCTTTGTTGAAATTGAAGCTGCCAATTCCACTACTAAAGGCCTCGATTAATTTTGCATTCTTCACTCATTTATATCTGAAAATATTTCCCACAATTCTAGCCACAGAGATAGCTAACTGGCATATGTCTCGTGAGTGAGTCATTTTCTCTGTTCGACATAAAGAATCACGTAAAAAATCGACTGGATGTTTAAAATCTCATCGTCAAACAGATTGCGACGTCATAGCAAAACATATTTAAAAAAATCGGAATCTTCACGAGTTACATTTTTCTCACACAAAGAAAGTGAATAATTTCGTAGGAACAAAAAAAGAAAGAAAGAAAGACGAGAGCGAAAAGAAGAAAAAGCACATACAAAAAACGTCAATAAATAAAACTGAAAAAAGCAGACGATACTTAATGTAGAGTAACGAAATAATGAAATATGAAAGAAATTTGAAAAGAAAAATTGGAAAAGAAAAATTGGATTATGAAAAGAAGCAAAATGCAAAAGTGAGAAAGTTGAAAACGGCGAGGATGAGGAGTACAGAATATGGATAAATATAGTTTTAAATAAAAGTATATAAAGAAAAAAAGAGAAAAGAAAATATTTAGAGGGAGGGCGAGATTTAAACGTAGAAATAACAAAGTTAGAAAAATGTTTAGAAGAAATAATTTAAGAAAAAGTAAGCAATTAAGGAAGACAAAAAGTGAGAATGAATTAAAAGAGAAAAAGGGAAAGAAAGAAGATTAGATGAAAATATGAAAAGAAATGAAGGAAAAGCAACGGTTTGAAAAGAGAAAGGAAAAACAAGAAAAGTAACAAGATGAAATTGGGAATAAAGAATAATAGAGAGAAAGAGGGGAAAATGTGCTTCTCAGAAAAAAGAGGAAGGAAGAAAAGAACAAACGAAGGAAAAGAGAAGAAAGGAAAATATCAAAGGAAAAGAAAGGAAGTATAAAATGATGCAGGGAGGAATGAAAGGAAGAAAGAAAAAGGAAGGAAGGAAGGAAAATGAAAGAAAAAGGAAGGAAGAAATAAAACAATAAAAGAAAACGGAAGGAAGGAAAGTCGGAAAGAAGGAAAAGAGAAGGAAGGAAGGAAAAGGAAAGAAAAACGAAGGAAGGAAAAGGAAAGAAAAAGAAAGGAAGGAAAGAAAACATGAAAGAAAACAGAAGGAAGGAAAGTCAGAAGGAAGGAAAAGAGAAGGAAGGAAGGAAAAAGAAGGAAGGAAGGAAAGAAAGAAAACGAAAGAAAAAGGAAGGAAGGAAAGAAAACATGAAAGAAAACGGAAGGAAGGAAAAGAGAAGGAAGGAAGGAAAACGAAAGAAAAAGGAAGGAAGGAAAGAAAACATGAAAGAAAACGTAAGGAAGGAAAGTTGAAAGGAAGGAAAAAGAAGGAAGGAAAACGAAAGAAAAAGGAAGGAAGGAAAGAAAACGGAAAGAAGGAAAGTCGGAAGGAAGGATGGAAAAGAGAAGGAAGGAAGGAAGGAAGGAAAAGAGAAGGAAGGAAGGAAGGAAGGAAGGAAGGAAGGAAGGAAGGAAGGAAGGAAGGAAAAGAGAAGGAAGGAAGGAAAAAATGAAAGAAAAAGGAAGGAAGAAAGAGTGGAAAAAATAAATGCAGGAAGGAAGGAGGAATTAAGGGAGTAAAGGAAAGGAAGAAAGAAAAATTAAGGAAGGAAAGAGGAATTAAGGAAGGGAGGAATGAATGAAGGAAGGAGGAAAGAATTAAGGAAGGAAGGATGGAAACAAAGAAAAAAAGGAGAAAAAAACAAAAAGAAAAAGGTAGAAAGTGTGCAGTTTCAAAGCTGGAGACAAAAATGGAAAAAATGAATGAGAAGAAAATGAAAGAAAAATCGAAAGTGAAACGGAAAATAGAAAGAAAAAAATCATGTACAAATGGTGGCATATAAAGATTTCAAATCGACTTAACATCCAATCAGCTTCGATTTAATGTCAATTTTTGATTGGTGGAAACCAACTGTGAATAAAAACCGCTTTTTTTTTCGCCAGAAATGTTTTTAGCATTTATAGCGTGTTTTATGTTTGTTTGTTTTTATCTTCAAATGACAGTATCGTAAGATTTGCGCGCAAGCGAATCCAATTTATTGTGACCACCGAAGCATCAAATATTTAAAGAATATGCAGTAAATTTATATACATAAATATAAATCAACCTCAATATATGTGTGATGTGCACCTAAGTATCCATATTGTATATATGTTTTTGACTTTTTTTTACAGTATTTGAACGGATGGCTGTGCATTCTTTATAGGGGAAAACGCAAGCTCGAATCCTGTCGAAGAGCACAATTTCTCGAATACTGAGGTCGGTAGATATAATTCCCACTGTTTAAAAAATAGAACGTCTACTTAAACATGGGTATCCTCACAATATATATATATATATATATATATATATATATATATATATATATATATATAGTCATCCACAGACAGACTGTTTCGCTGTATCACAGCTCATCAATCTGGCTATACATCCGATTGCCTCAAACCGCGATCGACTGAGTTCGCATCAGTCGGAGATTTTACCTCTGAGCTATCAGCGCCCGGTAGAGAGGGGGGCGGGTTTTTACACACTTATTCTTCGAATAAACACGCCAATGAATGAGAGGGCTCAATTTATAGAAGAGCTTTGCCGTATTAGCAGTAGTAGTCATTGTTTACAAACTCGCGCTTTCTATATATATATATATATATATATATATATATATATATAATTATCTCAGCATCCCAACTCCAAAGTTTCGTAGGTGAACCTGTCCGTCCACTCTTCACTGAGTATCATTAATGAAATCTAAGTGAAGAGTGGATGGACAGGTCCACCTACGAAACTCTTTGAGTCAGGATGCTTAGGGTAGTATCAATTAGCTAGGTGACAATCTCTTACTCATATTAATCCTATTAATGCTCTATCTTTATTATATATATATATATATATATATATATATATATATATATATATAGAACAATAAAAATATTAAAAAATTAAAATCTTCAGACACACTGGCTTGTATATTAATATTCTTTCGTTTTTATTATTATTTAATTTAGATTCCTCGACTCGTTTCGGCCAACATGGCCATGATCAGGAGAAAAAACAAATTCTGCTTGCTGGTAGAAGTGAACTACAGAAATGAATGTCTTGATGGGGAAAATGAACTTTTGTCTGTAGTTTTCATTGGTTTTTTTATTTTTTATTTTTTTTTAACATGAATTTTGGCCAGTCTTTGTGTTGTTCAAACAGTCTCTTTTAAGTTGTTATTTAAGATAAGAGCTGGATGGATTCATGTTGCTCTGAATTCCTTTGGTTATTTTGACAGTTTTATTGGTTCCTGGAAATGGGGATGTGTCTCTGTTAAGTGTGTGTGTGTTATTTGGTTCTTAGGGAGTGAGTGAGTATGATGTGTGTAAGTGTGTATATTCGTGTGGGTGTGTGTATAAGTGTGAGGCCTAAACATCTCCGTAAGCATGTCTGTCTTGTGTGGGTGAGAAATGTGGATGTGTTTTGATTTGTGGGGTTATATATTAATACTATCTATATTGTTAAATTTGTGATTAAGCCCGTCTGGATAGTGCGTTTTTTAAACGTCATATATATATATATATATATATATATATATAATTATCCTCATCTTTTTCTATGAATGATTCATGTAATATAAATTGAACTGATCCGATGTGCAACTTTCGGCATAATAGCTGCGGCATTGCTCCATTTATTGAACAGTTTAGTTCATGCCACATCGACTGAAAAAAACCTATTAAAACGAAAGAATTCTCCAATTACCATATTAGTAAAAAAAAACCACTCTCTTTTAAATTTTCAAAAAATTCAACCTTAGCGTTGCGACTGCACGCCCCAAAATTTCTTACAGTTAACAATAACACATTTGTAAAAAACATATTTCGATTCACATCTAATCTTTCGTGTCCCGGTATTACCTGGATGTACTTAAAAAAAAACAAAAAACAAATCAATTTCCATGCCTGATGATGTCTGTATGAACAGATGAAAGTACTAGAAAAAAAAGAATTTATTCAAGTTGAATTTATTAAAAACAGTGATCACAACATTCATCTAGAGGTTCGTGGGTTAATATAATTTTAATAAATTTGTTTGCAAAGATGTATTCTCGCCATTTATATCATTAACTTCACTAATCTGTCTTTTGTATGAATGATTCATGTAATATATATACATATATATGTATATATATATATTTGTTAATAGTTATTATTAACCTGGTTATCTATTGGGGACATTATTGACAAGATTGTGTTCACTTTGACATTCCTTTAATTATCTAAACCTTTTGAATATATGGTTGTTAGCAAATGGAACAGCCAAACATGTGAATTACAAACTGGAAATACCAAAATCAAACTAGTACAAATATTTAAATATCTGGGAAGTGATTTAACAGAAGACCGAATGGTGCATTTGATAAGGAAAGTTACCTTCTAAAAACTAAGTATAGTATTACGAAACACGAAAATTTCGTTACAAGCAAAGAAAAGAACGTTGAATTGTTATGTAATATCAATCTCCCTATATGGCAGTGTATACTCGAACATCTCATCACAGATGAAGAAAAGACTTGGATCAACAGAAATGTGGCTCTACAGAAGGATGATGAGGATACCATAGACTGAATGTAAGCAACATCGAATTTTATAGAAAATAAAAAAGGAAACATACTAGTTAACATCAGGAAGAAACAGTTGAAATTTCTGGAGCACCTAGTGAGGAAGGAGGGCTTCGAAAATCTGATACTCACAGGACAAATTAGAGAAAAGGATGGAATGAGGAAAACAGCGCATCACCTTCCTAATGAGCTTGTGTAAATGGTTAACCGAACAGGGTTTAGGTGACATAACAGAAAGACAAAGGACAGGAAACTGTGGAGAGCCATGATCGTCGACATCCTAAAGGGAGACGAAAATTTTTACGCATATCAGTGGATGTTATTGTATAGATATTTTTAATGTATGTATATAGCGATTTTCTAAGCGTAGCTTAGAAAATCGCTATATACATACATGGCCGGAAGTAAGTAGCACCCAATGAGCTCTCCTTTCATTACACAATCGTAATACATCTAATGAGACACGCTTGTTAACCATTACATAAAGTCGAAATGCCTATGTGCATATATGTATAGGTATATAGAAATGTTCCAAGCGTAGCTTAGATGTGGCACAAGGCCGAAAGTATGTGGCATCCAGTGAGAATCGAACTCACTTTTCAGTAGTAACTGATCTAGCAAGCCAAGCTTGCTAACCATTACACCACGCCGAGGTGCCCCATAGCGATTTTCTAAGTAAAAATTTAGATGTGGCACAAGGCCGAAAGTATGGGGTACTCAGTGAGGATCAAACTCACTACTCAGTCGTAATTGATCTAGCAAGACAAGCTTCCTAATCATTACACCAGGTCGAGGTGCCCGTATAGTGATTTTCCAAGCGTAGCTTAGATGTGGCACAAGGCCGAAAGTATGGGGCACCTAGTGAGGATCGAACTCACTACTCAGTTGTAATTGTCAAGCTTGCTAACCATTACACCGCCTCGAAGGTCCCTAATATAGTGATTTTCTAAGCGTAGCTTAGATGTGGCACAAGGCCGAAAGCAGGGGGTACCCAGTGAGGATCGAATTCACTACTCAATCGTAATTGTTCTAGCGAAACAAGCTTGCTAGCCATTACACCACCTCGAGGTGCCCATATATGTATAGGTATATATATAGAGTACTTTGTGTAATATGTGATATATGTTTATGCAACCATATAAATAATTAGACAATCATGGCTCTCCACATGTTCCTTATCTTTACAATTTGCGAAAGAGTGCGTAGTAATTTTCCGTACGGTTTGGAATTCAGAGATTTTGTTCTCCTAGACTGGTTACATATCAAGGCTAAAGAGCCCAGTCTATCCTATTATTTAACTCATTTTGAAAGGAAGTATTGCATTTTATGTAAAGGTTATCTCTGTGTGTGTGTGTGTGTGTGTGTGTGTGTGTGTGTGTGTGTGTGTGTGTGTGTGTGTGTGTGTGTTAACAGACTGCTTCGTTTCGTCTCCCGTTGCTTATTTATCTAGCTAATTTCTAGTATCTTCTTGCACAATGGCTAACAGCGAAGCGGTAAGAGACGAACAAGGACAGAAATAAAATGTCGAAAATTCACATTGTATGAATGTATGACGTGGAATAAGAAAGAGAAATGAAGAAAAGATTATCAGTGTTCGAAGAAAGCAAAAAGAATTGAAAACAGTTACGCCTCTCTCACACACTTACACTCTTCTCTCTCTTTCTCTCTCTCTCTCTCTTTCTATCCTATTCTCTCTCTTTTTTCTCTCTTTTTCTATCCCTCTCTTTCTATTTCTCTCCTATTCTCTCTCTTTCTATCTCTCTCTTTCTCTCTTTTTCTTTCCCTCTTTATCTCTGTCTCTTTCTCTCTTTTTCTCTCTTTCTCTTTCCAACTCTCTCGCTTTCTCTCTGTCTCTTTCTCTCTCTCTTTTCTCTCTCTTTCTTTCTATTTCTCTCTTATTCTCTCTCTTTCTCCCTCTTTCTATCTCTTTCTTTCCCTCTTTATCTCTGTCTCTTTCTCTCTTGTCTCTCTTTCTCTTTCTAACTCTCTCGCTTTCTCTCTGTCTCTTTCTCTCTCTCTCTTTTCTCTCTATTTCTTTCTATTTCTCTCTTATTCTCTCTCTTTTTCTCTCTCTCTCTTTCTATCTCTCTTTCTATCTCTCTCTTTGTCTCTTATTCTTTCTCTCTCTATCTCTCTTTTTCTCTCTGTCTCTTTCTATCTCTCTATCTTTTTCTCTATCTCTTTCTCTCTCTCTCTATCTCTGTCTCTATCTATTTCTCTCCTTTTCTCACTCTCTTTCTCTCTCTCTTACATTCTCTCCCCCCTCTCTCTCCCTCTCTTTATAGATATCGTGTGCAATGAAATCTGTCCTTTTTTCTACATCTGAAGGACAATGCGCGACATCATTGTAGCCCGGTTGATCTTTGATTGACAGCTAAAGAGTAAATTTGCGGAAATCTGCAGCCAGACAAGTTCGCCATAAAGTGGTTACCTGTCTTACGAATGGATTTATAATCGACCGGAAAAGCAGACACTGATAAAATTACTGTCTTCTCAGCATTTTCTATCAGTCCTAAAAAAAACTACTATCACATTCTAAATTATTCCTTTGTGACGTCGCTCCCCCTGGTCGCAGCGTCGACTCTATCGTTCGATCTCGTTCGCGGCTCCAAGTGTGACGTTCTAACCCTTTGGTTAGATGAATACCAGCCTCGCCGTTTCCAACTCGCTTCCAACGCCTGGTTACTAGGGTAACTGCACTGATCTCCGGTCTGCCTACCCACGTTGTGATTAGATCTTAGACAGACGGGATCAAACAGGGATTGGGGCCGTATGCAAGCTGAGTTCAACGGGGTGATAACACACAAGAAAAGAAAAACTCACAAGGTCAAAAATTATTGAAGAAAAAGGTAACAACTTTTATATCTAAATGTTCGTTACACAAGATTCTTCCTACCTGACCCGTTTTGTGGACTGTGGCACCAAGCTTCTACCATACAACTTTGAGGCTTCGAGTTGCCTGCTCTCTAGAAATTTGCATTTCGGGGTGTGGATTGGTTTCGGCACTGGGCGCTGATCTCTACCTGTCGTTCACGGCTGATTTTTCTCGCCGTCAGGGCGCGAATCGACTTCTTCTCTTCGGCTTCGGTTGGACGAGCTTTATTCACTTCGGCTTGAGTTGGGCGAATTTCTTCACTTCGGCTTGAGTTGGACGAATTTCTTCACTTCGACTTGGTTTGGACGAATTTCTCTTCTTAGGCTTGGTTTGATTCCAACTTCTCCGAGGCGCAACTGCCACTTAACTTCTTCTTCGTCCGAGGCGCAACACCAACTCCAACTTAACTTCTCTTCGGCTCCGTTTGGACGAGCTTATTCACTTCGGCTTGAGTTGGACGAGCTTATTCACTTCGACTTGAGCTGGGCGAATTTCTTCACTTCTGATTCTCTTGCCCGCAAGGGGGCGAATGAACAGGGCCCGCCGCCCGCGCTCAAGCTCCCTCGCTGTCCGCGGCCCAGCTCCAACTGATTTCTGTCGATTGGGGTCCTGCTTTTATTGACGCCGTAACAAACTGGGGTGGGTCTGTCGGCGCCAGGGTTTTCTTGATAATTCTAAAGTCGTATTATTTCTGATTAGGGATTTCCCATTATCGCTCTTACTTTCACTCCTACTTCCTTACTGTGCCTCTGGGGGGAGGCGCATACCCGCTTCCCCTGGTCCCTCGTATGTCAGGTGACCGCTCTCGACCAATGGGGTCCTGGTCGGGCATCTTTCCTCCTCCCTCGCACATCACGTGACCACTCTCGGCCAATGAGACTCTGGTCGGGTGTCTCTCCTCCTCCCTCATGTATCATGTGACTGTCCTCGGCTAATGAGACTCTGGTCGGTATCTTCCCTCCTTCCTTCGTGACGTCTCCAATCGGGCGTGTACAATCCGGGGCTTTGTTCTGGGGGAAGAAACACCTTGCTTAAAAAAAACAAAATTTAAATTGTCCTTTTCGTGCTATCGGTCCCTTCCACACGTGGCATCTATCAAAACAGCCCGCCGCTAATTGGATGCGATCTACGAAAGGAATTTTTCCAGACCTGTCGGCGTCTCTCGCGAGCTAATACAAATATTCCATTTTTCTCTGGCCGATCATAAAATCTACATTATCTCCAAAAAAGCATTTTCACTTTGGGTGTTTTTTTTTTTCAACCCCAGAAATTGTCTGGGCTACGTGTATTAATGTTTTGTTTTCGTATACATTTCCCATCTGTTACCTATCATCTCAATGACACCCTTTTCGTTTGTTACTTATCAATATTTTTTCATTGTCCCTAAAATTTTATTTCTTCAGCCAACTTTAACAAACTTCCATCCTACGCGGACACGGAATTAGATCAAGTGCTTGACCTGATAATTTTGACATTTGATATGTGCCGGTCGAGCGTGTGTGTTTTCGCTTACGACCTTGTTTCGTATTATGTTTCTGTCTTTCCTTTTCTTTTTTTTCTTTTTTATTATCTCTAAACTCTATTTCTTCAACCAATTATAACAACTTCCATTTTTCGTGGATTTCGGTCAGGTACTTTGACCTAGATATCTTTTGACACCTGTTATATGTCAGTTTAAGCGTGTGTGCTTATGACCGGGTTTTGTACCATCTACTTCTCTTTCTTTTTTTCTTTCTTTCCCTTTCTTTCTTTCGGATCGCCTAAATGCTATTAGAGAATTACTCTCAAAACCCAAATATTTCTCATCTCTAAATAACTATCAAATGGTTAACAAACCGAAAAAATAAATCATATATTTATGAATATCTCTTTTCAGTTTTCTAATAATGCAGGGTGCCACACTTTCTTTATTGGGGAAATCTGGTTTCACTAAACCCTTAACTCATCCGCCATTTTGTTGGCAGTCGACATTTTGGGTCTTTTAAATATTGGAAAGATATTGCATTTTCCGACTTAAGTTTCAATACTACTAATACTCCTGCTACTACTCATACTCCTCCTACTCCTACTACTACTACTTCTAATAATAATAACAATAATCTATATATTAATACATTTGTACCTATTTATGGGGTGTGTCACGCGTGCCATCACAACTACTGAGAGGGAAACAGAAGACCGAGAGTGACGTAGAAAGACAAAAAGATAGTGCAACACTATTTGGAGGGGGGTCATCTTAAATAATGGCAGTTGTTTATTCTGAAATCTCAAATCATGTTTCTTTATATAGCGATTTGTTGAGGGCATTTTAGTATATTTAAGAGAAACTATATCACTTTTCGCATAACTGGCAATGGTCATGGGTTGAAAAGTACAAAGTTCAACAGTAAAAAAAGACATTAGTAAATTTATTAGTAATTTACGTAGGTCCTACTAGTAATAATAACAATTATTATTATTATTATTATTATTATTATTTTCATTGATTTTTGGTGTGTACTCATTTCTTTCCGGATCCCGCCCAGAGACCAAAAGTTAGAAGTGGCACCGTGACATTTTTCACTGACCAACTAAAAAAATGTAATACACACGTATATTTTACATAGATAAAGCCATTCTTAAAGTGTGGGCTGTACTTATGAGAACAATTATTGTATTTCTTTAAGGTATGGGTTTCCAGGAATCCCTTCAATGAGTCAACTGGAATCTTTTCCAACCAATCCGAGGGCTCCAACAACAAAAGAAATTGTTGATGTTCCCATGTGCCCCATTTTTGAGATTTCGATTTCAAGGTCCTTGTATTCTGATAGTTTTTTGAAGATCTTCAAAGATACATGACAGGGTAGTCCGTAGGGACTACCATAAGAGGTAATTTTTTGTTTGCTGTCTCTAATAACAATGTCTGGGTGATTAGCTTTGATTGTTCTCTGTGTGTGTATTGTGTAGTCCCATAGAATTTTAATAGGTCCTATCTCCGTAACCGGGTCTGGGTGGTGTTCATACCAGTTTCTTTCAGTTTTCTTCCCGTAGAAGTTGCAAATTTTCCAGTGCAGATATTAGCCCACTCTGTCATGCCGGATTTTATACTCAGTGGGTGCCAATACCGTGCAACCTGATACAAGATGATCAATTGTTTCTGGATATTTGTCATAGAATCTGCATTTTGGGCTAACACAATATTTTAGTATATGTGCTTGATAATTCCTAGTTAGCAAGAATTGGTCCTGTGCAGCAAGGATAAAACCTTTCGTTTCAGCTTTTAACCCTGCACTAGGTAGCCACTGATGGGTACGGGTTTTGTCTACGTCAGCTTGTTTGGTACGTGAAGCGGTTTATCTTGCCATCTTTATCTGGTCGGTTGCATTTGCTTTTGCTTTCTTTTTTACGTATTTTGTAGCTTCAGTCGGTGTATTGTGGTTTCTTCATCCATTTGAAACTCCATTTTGAACTTCTTTTAAACTCCATTTTGAAATTATGATTATTATTATTAAGTGAGAGGGCAACACCAGAATCCCATTATACCCATTAGGACATTCTGTCTGATGAGTGTATATCTGACACACTTCTCGCAACCAAATGTGACCTAGGGGGGGGTCTTATTAGAAATAACATCATGTCGAGTAACCCAGTTAACTGAGGCGATCTCCGATTGAGTCTATTCTTATGTATCTAAATGTGACTCCCAAGTCGCCTTGGCTGCCTCATCATTAAAAGAATTTACCCTTTAGACACCCGGCCATGATAGTTTCCCACTACTACCGCTTATAAACAGAGACATACTGTACAGCACCTCCTAATGGACATACTCAGTTTTCGTAGGGTACCTAACAAGAAAATCTATGGTATTGGACGAGATTTTTACTATAGTCTTAATTAACCAAGACAAAACATTTACATAATGTGGGCCATGCCTTGTGTAGCAACAGGCCATTATTATTATTATTATTATTATTATTATTATTATTTGAATTTTCCACCTAAAATATCTTTTGGTTCAGGTTGAGGATTGCTTTCAATATTATGTAATTTAATAACCAAAAATAATGAAAATTAGTTTCCATGTATAATTAATGTTTATGAAAATTTATTATTATTATTATTTGAATTTTCCCGCCAGAATTATTTAATGGCAAAAGCTGACGGTCACATGACAGCAAATCTTCTGATTATTATTCATGTTCGTCTTCTTTTGCTCCAGCAGAGTTTATGCCGTAATTTAGCAAGCGGCGAGTGGAAAGTGAGCATGCAACTTGTTATTGCTTCCCCCCCCCTATATATCCCCAAAACCTTCCTCGGAATTCTGACTGTGCTAAACAATGCTATATTTTAAGGCCTCTCCTTTCGAATTTTATGCAACCATTTTTGGATTTTGTCTGTCACGGCTGCAATTGCTTTGACAACAACAGGAACAACTTTCATTTTCTTAAGCCCCACCCCTACCCCACAATCATGCCATCTCATTTTTCAAATGTTGATATCTTCTTTGAGTCTCCTTTTGTTTCTTAACTATACTTATTATTGTTATTATTATTTTATTTCCTTTGATTTCTGGTCTGTACACATTTCCTTCCGGGTCCCACCCACAGACATAAAGTTAGAAATGACATCATGACATTTTCCACTGACCAATTAAAAAACACACACGCATATTTTACAGAGATAAAGCCCTTCGTAAGATATGAGCTGTACTCATGAGAACAATTATTATTATTATTATTATTATTATTATTATTATTATTATTATTATTATTATAAGATCTTCTTTGGCTCTTCGGTATTTCGACCAAGGATGATGAAGTTCATATCTCAGTTCCATTTCACAGTTTAAAGTCTCAGCCTTTTTTCATTACATCAGTTGTTCCAAGTCGAGATGCCACCAGCACACTCTACAGAAACGAAATATAACGTTAAAAGTAATAATAAACAATGTCGATTATAGATAAAATACGCTAATTCCGTTTCGAATACGAAAATAAAAGTTAGCATATATGGGCTTCGAAGAAACCCCCAAAAGTGATCTGGATTTCTTTAAAAAACAAAAAAGAAAAAAAAAAGAACGATGGTTTCTCCTATAAGTGAGACGCAGTTTCAAACCCTGTCGGAAGGCGCATTTACTTTCTTAAAACTCCTGCATGTACAGGCCGGTAGATGTTTATTTATACTGTTTACAAAACAGATATCTGCACAAACATATGTATCCACTAAATATCACGTCTCTAGTAATAAGAAACATTCCAGTATATATATATTATGTCCCGCCCTGGATTATCGAAAATCATATTAAAGAAAATTTAGAGAGGTAAATTTTCTTTCGTAAACTTGATCTAGGCCGTTTGAATAAAAGAAATTTATTTGAAGCATAATCGCTCAAAGTAAATAGACTAAGAACTCGTCGTAACTTTTGTAATATTGATCCGGGTCCAACACACACAGACAATAAAGGAATGCTAAAAGCAACCATTTTTATAACAAATCAAAATAATTGAAAAAATGCAAAGATAAAAGGTAGTGGAATAGAAATATTGCAAAACCGGAAGAGGAAACCACTTTAAAAAAAAAACTCAAATACGAAACTCCAACAAAGAAAGCAGTCGTAGAACGATAAAAGTGAAAAAGACTTTTATCTATCAATAAACATAAAATATCAAAGATGAAATCTTTTTAATTAACTTATTTTTTTATACATCAAATGAGCTTCAGATAAACGAAATCCGTAGACATTATATCAGTGGTTTTCCTTTCTTGCTCCATCCTTCACACATTATGTGGCTTATCGCCATTTTTATTTTGTCTCTGTTCTCTTTTCTGTTACTTCCTCCTCTTTTTTGGATTTTCTTCTTTTGTTTTTTTCATGAAATAAATTTATTTATTTATATCTTTCGTTCGACATTTATTTGTTCGTTCGTTTTTGTTTCTTTTTTTTCTTCTCTATATCCTAGAAAAATCATCAGTTTATTCTCTTCTAATATTTTTTTATCTATCCAGAATTTCAGTTTAGACCAAAAATTGAGTATTGCCGCCATAGTGAGCTACTCAAACGTCGCTTTGAGCCTTTAAAGTGATCAAAATCGTTTACCCCGTTGCTATAGAAAATTTTCAGATGAGCTCCATTCTTTAGTTCCTTTAATTCAGACCTTTACAAGTGGGACACACAGTGCTGCTTCCACGGAGTCGAATTCCCCTCATTTCCCCCATACTTCAGATGTAATGAGAAAGCCCCACTAAAACAGAAAACTATTATTTTGTAGAATAGACTCCAGCATGAGTGCTTCCTTGAACACTATAATCTTAACCACTTAAAGCCAAATGTCAACTGTTATTAGTCCTCATTCTAATAAACCTCACTTTCTACCACTTTTCTTTGACACACACCTCACTCATAATCATTTTAGCAGTAACGGCTTCCTAACCCTGTACTGAGAGAATCTTAATATAAAAATGCAAGTCATTTAGTTCAAAATCCTTTACGCGGTCTTGTGGAGAAAAAAATATCTTTCACATTACAGCCTCTATCTCACCATCGCAAGCCTATCGCTACTTCCTCACAATCTCCAAGACAAATGTTCAGATTGGCGCTCCATTCTTTACTTCCACCGATCCAATTTTTTACAGCTAGGACATACCATCCTCCATCCACAAAGTCGAATCACGTACATTTCCTCCTTATTCCAAACGCAAGGATAAAGTTCCAATCGATTGTTCTAATAATTGGAACTCTGTGGAGCAGTCTCCCACATGGTTGCTTTCCTGAACACTGCAATTTTAACCTCTTCAAGTTAAGTATTTTCTCTCCTCCTTATTCTCACAATATTCACTCAATGCCACATTCTCTTTTACAAAAGATTCATGATAAACATTTTGACATAACTTTCTACCTTGAGTGACTCCAGAGTTTTGTATTTTAAAAGATATTGCTGTATTGCGGTGTACAAATTGAGCCTTCAAGCCTAGGGGTCGACGTTTGGCTGGTATAAATTGCAAATCTTTACCACGGAGTTGTAGTTGGTGGCATTAAATAACCAAGTAGAACAGCAGCAATTTCCCAGTTTAATGACACATAACAATTATTGCACACCATCTACCATTGTTGATTAAAACCCTTCAGATAGGCTGCCAGTAAACCTGAATTTTAAATGTTCTCAAATATATCCCAGTAAAACTTGTGTTTGGTGAATAAAACTACATCCGCGACCAGGGTAAGACGATAAACCACGTCCAACAGCAAGGACCCTGATCAGGAGATTTTGATGAGCGTGGAACCATCTTTTTTTTAATTCCTGATTTTGTTCTTCCAGGTCTTATTTCTTTTTTCTTCTTTTTTTTTTTTTTCTTTCCCTTCATACTTTTTCTTCTTTTTTATTTCATTCTTTTACAATCTTCTTCATTTCTTCATTCCTTTTTCTTTCTTTTTTCTTGTTCTTTTTCTTCGGTAGACTTTTTCCAAGGTTTTTCTTTCTTCCTTCATCTTTCTTTATTTTTCAACCTTTTTCTTTCTTCTTTTCTCTTTCATTTTTTTCATTCTTCCTTTTCTTCATTTTTTTTCTATTCTTTTTTCTTTCATTCTTTTTCACGTCTTCATTTTTTCTTTCTCCCTCCAATTCTTTTTCTTTCATTCTTTTTTTTTTCCTTCCGTTTTTTTCGTTGATTTTTTTTCTGTTCCTTTTTTTTGCCGCTTTAAACTTTTGTTCAAAATAGTTAACCCATTAATAAAGATTTGAAACTGGGGTAAAAAAAGCATTATAAAAGTGTAAAAATACGTTTTACTACCAGTAAAATAAAATTTGTAAAAAATTATTACTAGAAATAAATTTTTGAAAAATAAATAACTATTAACAGCAATATATTTTTGAAAAAAAATATTACTAGCAATACGTTTTTTTTTTAAAATATTACCGGAAATAGATTTTTTAAAATAATATTAACAGCTATACATTTTTGAGGAAGACATATTAGCAGAAATAGATTTTTGACAAAACAAAATATAACTAGGAAAAAAAAAGTTGTTGGCATTAAATAACCTATTGAGGTTGATAATCCGTAAAACACAACAAACCAAACAGATGGATATTCAGACAATTAGGTATGCTTGTCATCTGAGCAATTTCATGAGAGCAATGACAGTTTAATGACACATAATGCAATTTATTGAATATACACATACCGTAAAATGTGTAATTATACTAAAGATCTTCTTTGATCTTTGAAAGTTCCTATATTGCATTGTTGATTAAAACCTTAACTCTCAGATACAGCGTAATTTTAAAAAAAAACTGCAATCTACGTTATTAATATTTTATATGAGTTGATGTTGAGTTTAATGTGTTTAACAGTAAACCTGACGAATTTTAAATGTTCTCTAAGTTATACCGCTACAATATACGGTGCCTACCAATGTGAATTGTAGGTTATTTGCTATACAAGACATATAAAAAGATATTACGATTAGTGTCTCAATATACAGGTAAGTGGTATGACCTGATCTAGTTTTGGTACATGTTAACTTATACTGTGGCTTAACTTTATTTACTGGTTTTAGGCCACTGGTAGACTACCGTATGTTTGTGGGTCGACCTATACGGTAGTTATCGGCCGAACTCAGAATTTTGAGCTAAAAATTTTGAGGTCGACTTGTACGCCGCAATTTACGTTATATAAACATTCCAGAAGGGGGAATGGTAGATAAATATGGCTGCGCAAAGGAAACTTTAGTGTAACAATTTCATATTTTTCTCTTTTTCTTTATTCTGTATTTTTTTTATTCTCTTTCCTTTCATATCTAACTCTTGTTCTTTTTTATTGGGTAATTTTTCATTCATCTTTTTTTATTCATTTATTTTTTGTTTTCTCAATTTTTAAAAATTTTACATTCTTCTTTGGTTCTTCATTGTTTTCCGTTCTTTTTTCTTCATTCTTTTTCTTTCTTCTTTTTTCTTTTTTCTTTCTTTCTTTTTTCTTCATACTTTTTCTTCTTTTTTATTTCATTCTTTTACAATCTTCTTCATTTCTTCATTCCTTTTTCTTTCTCCTTTTTTCTTCATTCTTTTTTCTTCTTCATACTTTTTATTTTTTCTTCCTTCGCTTTTCTTTCTTTTTCACCTTTTTTCTCTCCTTTTTTCTTCATCCTTTTCCTTCTTCATACATTTTCTTTCTTCCTTCATCTTTCTTTATTTTTCAACCTTTTTCTTTCTTCTTTTCTCTTTCATTTTTTTCATTCTTCCTTTTCTTCATTTTTTTTCTATTCTTTTTTCTTTCATTCTTTTTTTTTCCTTCCGTTTGTTCGTTGATTTTTTTTCTGTTCCTTTTTTTTGCCGCTTTAAACTTTTGTTCAATGCTCGTCTGTTGTAAAATAAATGCATCGACCAAGGACAACTTCAATGCACAAAATGACTGCATTTTTCGTCAATAAAAACCTTTTGTCATTAATAAAGATTTGCATTAGTCGCCATTATGCTTGTAATTCCCCGGCGCAAAATTTGTATGCAGTTTAAAAAAAAAAGTGACAATGTTCTTTCGATTAAAGGAAGAAAAATAATTCCGGAAACTAACTCGGAATTTACATCAAATAAGGTTTTCTAAGTCAGTTATGAATGCAATCAAAACGTAAAAGTTAAAATTTGGTTTCAATGGAATCAATCTGCCGATTTCAGTCTGTTCGTGCCTATCTACTGCACAAATCTATCTCGTCTCATATATATATATATATATATATATATATATAGATAGATAGATAGATAGATAGATAGAGATAGATAGATAGATAGATAGATAGAGAGATAGATAGATATGTGTATGTGTGTGCGTCTAAAATGAGAACAAATGGAATATAGTTCCATAGTACGTAACATTTAATTAGAAAGATTAATTTCAAAAGCAGAATACTTAAAAAAAAAAAAAAAAACAAGGTTATACGCTTTGCCGTGATTAACCAATCGAATATGAGGTACGCTAAATTTAAATTCACCGGAATATTTTTTTTTTCTTCCATATAGGTCATGACACGAAGTAGTCTGCATATAAATCCTAGACAATTTCCTTATGGGCAGTTACAAGTTCTTGCATTATTTTGTAAGATTTATCGAAGTCTGGCGTTCAATTTTCTTATGAAGAAAAAGCGAAAGAGTTGGGGAGTTAATTTGACACAATGCTAACCAGTCATATGCTCGTTCAGTTTCTTACATAAAATTTTGTAGTTGATAAATAAAAGGCCCCTTTAAGAAACTAGTAAATAACTTAACCGTTCGAAGAAAAAAAACGGATCAAAAATAGAGAACTACTTTGGCAAATTTATATGTAACCATTAAATAAAGATTTTCTGATAAAACTTATTAAACTAAAGAAGTGAATTGACTGTAAATTGTAGCCTACCGTTTACCTTACAATATGTCTAAACTTTTAATTTGATAATACTTTTTCTTATAGCAATAATCAGTAGATGAAATATTGAGCACCTTATATGACTTATTATTCTATTTGTATGATTCATTTTATTTAATATTGCTTTGTATTGATGTTTGGTTGGTATTATTAACATTTTATATGGATGTACAGGTGTTTAGTTAGTATTATTAACATCTTACATTAATTAGTTTGTATCATTAACATCTTGTATGGATGCTTTTTTACGGTTTCAAATTAATTTGCCAAAGTAGTTCTGTATTTTTGATTGTTTTTTTATTTATTTTTTTGAACGGTTAAGTTGTTTGCCAGTTTCTTAAAGGGGCCTTTTATTTATCAACTACTAAATTTTATGTAAGAAACTGAATGAGCATATAACTAGTTAGCAACATTATATATATATATATATATATATATATATATATATATATATATATACAGAGAGAGAGAGAGATGATTAACAAATCGGAGACTTCAGAAAGCCATGGAATAAAATTTGATTTTGCTTCTTCAGACTTTGCAGTTTCAAAACAAAGAATGAATTCAAAATTCAAAAAGAAAGAACCCCTTTTTTGAATCCATTCATTGTTTTGAAACCGCCAGGCCTGACGAAGCATAAAGTCAAATTCTATCGGTCTCTATGGTCGTTCCTTCGTGAAATAAAATATTACCATGGCTTTTTTGCAGTCTCCCATTTGTTAATTATCACTTGCTCTGTTATTACATTGAGCTCTCGGGATTTATATCCTCCTTGGAATTATCCATACGATTTGTTTCGGGTCTTCTCGATTACCAATTCACTTTATCTATTCCTATTCTATCTATATATATATATATATATATATATATATATATATATATATATATATATATGGTATGTTCATATCCCAAAATTATTTCTCTCCTCAAATCTGTGTATCCGTATCCGTTTAATTCGAACATTGTTTTCACTTCTCCATAAACCAAGATATAATGTCTTTTGGACCGCCTTTCTTGCAGTTAATATCTTGTCTATATTTCTATTCTTTCTGAGATCAGGTATTATGTTCACTATTTACATTATTTGGACAATTGTTTCTCATCTTTTGTTGCCATATTTATTACAGTCTGAGGTTTCAGGGTTTGGAACATCGAGTTGAAACTTTTGAGTCCTATCACAGGATCTAACCAATGCCTTAAGGACATGTTGATCTCTAGGGATAAAGACGTTGGTTACGTATAGTATCCAGTGATAGGGCCCAAAATGTTTAATAAACTGAATGTGAGTTCAATACCTGGTTAAGGCAGTGGAGAACTTGGAAAAGGAATTGGCTAGAAGAAATTCTAATGTCAACGTTGGGGAAACATCCACGCGGCAGTTTGTTCCAGATGACAGCAGTTCTCTGGGAAACTTCCTCCATACAAATGGAATACGGGGGAAATGTGGGTGACACTGTAGATTGAGAATGACTAGTGTTATCTGTGAAGGTCTGAACTGGTAGCACTAAAATAAATAGGACATGGAGATAGTAAAAAATAAAAGTAAAAATATGGTGTGAATGTTTTGTCTTTGGGGAAAGAGGTTATAGCGTAGGAAATAAGTCATCCCCTACAAAACCACGTAAATAAATTTGAATTCTTTCAAGGCGGGAAAGTGAGGTTTGGATAGATCTCGCCCAGATATGGTAACAATGCTTCATTTTGGGTCTAATCTGATTCTTACAAATATAAAGCATTGAAAAAGGGGTCACGTTATCTGGAGCAACTAATTATTACATTAACTTTATTTATCGATCGTATATATGATATAATTTGAATGGCATATTTGGTATTATTTGAATGGTATGTATAACAGAATTTGTATGGTATATATTATAGAATTTGTATGATATATCAGGTATAATATTTATGATATATCTGATATAATATTTATGGTGTATGTGATATAAATTCTATAGTATATAAATATGTCTGGCATATTTCGTATTACTTACATCGTATATATAATAAAATTTGGATGGTATATATGATATTAATATTAATGGTATGTATTGTATAATTTGTATGGTATCTATAATATAATATATGTGGTATCTTTGGCATTATTTGTGTGTTATATATGATAGAATATGTATAGTATATATTATATAATTTATATAATTATATAATATTTATATAATTTATATAATTATATAATATACATGGTATATATTCGTATTATTTTTTATGGTATATATGATAGATTGTATATGGTATATATAATATAATATTTATGATATATATGGCATAATTTGTATGGTATCTATAATCGAATTCAGGTGGTGTATATGATATAATATATATGGTATATTTGTTCTTATTTGTATGGTATAGATGATAGAATTTTTATGATATAAATGAAATATTATTTCCCGCAAATATTATATAATGTAAATGGAATCGATAAATATATATATATATATATATATATATATATATATATATATATATATATACTGGTATGTTACTTGTGTATATGAAAAAATTTGTATGGTATATATATAATATATTATGAATGGTATATGTCTCATTATCTGTATGGTATATATGATATAATTTGTATGATATATTTGGCATTATTTTATAGTACATATGATATAATTTGTGTGGTATATATGATATAATATTTAAAGCATATATGATATAATACGTGTGGTATAGATAATATAACATATATGGTATATTTGTTAGTATTTGTATTTTATATATTATAGAATTTTATAATAATATATATATATGATATAATATTTATGGTATATGTGATATAATATACATGGTATCTATAATATAATATGTATGATATATTTGATATTATTTGTATGTTATATATGATAGGATTTGTATGTTACATATGATATAATATTTATGGGATATATGATATAATTTTTTCTGGTATATATATCATAATATGCATGATTTATTTGTATGGTGTTTTTTATATGTATCGTAAATTTTATATAATGTATGATATATTGATTATAATATATAATAGAACAACTGAGTGAGATCTAATCAAAACGTATGATATTCATGAGAAATATTAACATAAATTCTGTGTAAAATGAAAAGGCCAGACAAAACACAATTTGACCGGTTATAATGTGTAGGAATTTTGAGAAAATATGAATATTTATGTTGCAGGCAAAGATTCATGATTAATTCTACAAATACAATGTATTCTTCATTTTAGATTTCGTCTTGAATAAATTAATATCTGATATTTCGTTTCAAATATTTGTCAGAGCTAAAGAAAAGTTTTTCTTTTAATTACAAGATGAAAGTCATTGTCTATTTTAACCCATATAAAATTAATTCTCAGTATTGTCAGTCTAAAATTAATTCCCAATATAATATTTTAATAATAAGCATTTTTTTAATTAAATAATTAAATCCATTTTTGTACATCGATATATTGATTTGCATACTGATAATTAGTAATTTAAATATTTTTAATAAATCATTTAAAGCCGATTTGATTTATTTTTTGATTTTTGCCGATGATTAAACTGGAATAATTATTACACAAGATGGTAATTGATTTAATAAAACCAAGAAAGGAATGCGTTCATTTTTTTAAAATTTTATTTCATTGTAGATGAACTTTCAAAAGAAATTATTTTTATTGAAATCATTGCTAGATTAGCTACTAAGAAAGTTGGTTCACTGTGACGTGCTAGACAATATTTCTCTCCAAAATCTTCCTTACCTATCTATATGTCTACCATTCGACCATGATTAGAATATTCCTGTCACATATCACCGGCTGTCCCTGCTATTTACCTTGAGCTCCTTGATATAATCCAAAGAAGAATCAGCAATATTATTGGCCCTGATCTGATGGCTCGGCTTCAGTCTCTTTCGCACCGCCGTAAGGTTGCCTCTCTCTGTCTTTTCTATAAATAAATTCATGGTAATCGCTCGGATAAGCTCTCCGTTCTGATACCTAAACTTTTTTTTATTAAATTTAAGCGCAGTAATAGACTAGCGACGTGGTCTGATCAATTAACAGTCAAGTTGGCTAGATATAACCGTAAGTTCTATGCTGACAGTTTCTTCTCTCGTACTACTCGCTTGTGGAACTCTTTTCCGACTCCATGCTTTCCAGCTAACTTTAACCTTCAAAAATATAAATGTAATGTCAATCGCTATCTGCTGTCCTCATGATTTCGCTTCTTTTGTTCTCGCTCGTTAATAGAGTTTCTGTTTTCTAATTCTTTTACGCCCAGTAACACAGATTAGCTGAAAACATCATATATATATATATATATATATATATATATATATATATGGAAATTTTGGTTTTGTTTCCCGAGCGCTAATATCCCTTAAAATTTTTCAAAAAAATCGTCATAATTCCGTGCAAATGTACATGCTAAACTTGAATTAACAAATAAATTATAAAAAATCTTCATAATTTTGGAGTTATCGACAAGAAAAAATCAGACTTCTTGTTGGTCATTCGTCACCCATTACTGCTATCATGATTACTAATTCACTGCGTAGTACCTACTCAGGCGTAATCAGAAATTTGGGCCTATTTATTTCTTTTACAGACTTTCCTTGCAGAAAATCACTACGCACTGCCGTAAAGAAATGAATTTTTTTTTTTTTGGTACGTGTAGTTTTATTTATAAGAAAAACAAATTAAATAATACAACAGAACCTTTTTTTCCGTTTTGAATAGCAAAAACAAAAGACAAACACTTAGGGGCTGATGAAAGCCGCGTAGAGAACACCTTAAAATAGATTATCCTCTATGTTGAGTTAATTGTTTTTTTGCTGTAATATATATATATATATATAATTATTAATTCGAAAATTATAACATAAATATGTTATGAAATCATTACAAAAATAGCCATTTTGTTTCAACACTTCAGATGTCTTATCAAGTGATGGTGTTGAACGTAGAAAGGTTCTACATTCAACAGCATCACTTGAAATTTTTTGAATAAATAATTATATTTTATCTACTCTGTATTGAGCACTCTTTTAAGAATAGTATTTTTGGGTCATTGGAATTTATGCCGTATACACCAATCCTATACTTGGATATATATATATATATATATATATATATATATATATATATATATATATATATATATATATAGCCATGATCGCCAACGTCTTGAAGTATCAAAAGCCTAAACGAGTGGGCGTTTTCCTTATTTTCAGGTGTAATAATGTGAACCACAGCTTATCTTCAATCCACTTCAGCTATTTTCCCCCGCCGTAAAGTTGCCTCGTTTTGCCTTTTCCATAAATACTTTCGTGGTAATTGTTCGGATGAGCGCTTCTCTATGGTATTGGCTCCTTTTATTTCTGTTCCTATTTTTCTTTAGTTTAATTCCCCCATCCCCTCCCTGGTTAGGTGGTCAGTGATGTCAGTTCTGTGGTGGATGCGGGGCGTCTGTTGTTTCGGGTGTGATTTCGTATTTGTTGTTTTGTTTGAATGAGTGTATGTTTGAGTCAGTGCTTGGAATAAATGAATGTCATATTATTAAAGACCCGATTTCGTCCAGTGAACTGATGTTTCTGCCACAGTTAAGAACTGGAGGGGGGTTATTACTAACACTTTTTTGTTTAATTTCTTCTCCATTTAGTTTTTTGTTCATTTTTTTAAATTTTCATTGGGGTTTAGATTTTTAAATTTTTATTTTATCCCCCCCACCACAGACAATGAATTGTATATATCGAAACTAGTTAGGACTCTCTTAGAGACAATGAGGTATTATGGTGGATGTAGTAAGAAAAGTAAGAATGCGTTGTTAGGAATATTGTGTTATGTTTGGGTCAGTGTTTGTTTTTATGTTAAGACAGATGAAGACTGTTCTTTTCCCCATTCCCCCCTTTTTTGGCCTTGTGCCATATTTTGTATTTTTACAAGTTCTTTGTTATGGTGGCTAGATTCTTCGAATTTAGGCACAGTACTAGACTAGCAATGGTATCTCACCAATTTACAGTTGATGCAGCCGTAAATTCTATGCTAACAGTTTCTTTTGTCTCAATTCTTGCTTTATGGAACTCCTTCCCGGCTCTTATATATCTATATATAATGTCATTCGCATACAGGCCTGTTTCGCTGAATCAGAGCTCATCAGTACGACTAGACAACCAAACGCTTCAAGAAACGAAACCCGACCGATTTGGCATCTGTCTGAGTTTCTACCCCTAAGCCGTAGGCATTTCGGCAGAGTGAAAGACGCATTCTCGCATAGTTTTTACGAATGTAAACGCCAGACATCGAGAGTGTTCTATTGATTAATGAAGAGCGATGCGTTAGCGCTGACAGCTCTTGGTTCGATGAGGGCTGAATACACAGTAGAGCAAGGTTATTTATTTTAGGATATTACACCGAAAATATTACAAAATCGTTACACAATTTACAGTCGTGTTTCGGTGCATATCAATGTATCTCATCGATGAGATGCATTGATAGATAGTTATTCACAGACAAACTGTTTCACTGTATCACAGCTCAGCAATGTGGCTAGCAATGCGATTGCTTCAAGCCGGGATCAAAAATCGACCGATCTCAGTCTTCGTCCATCAGCTCATGCAAAAGAGAAATGGGAAATTTTAACACCTTACATAGGAAATATAATCATTACCGCATTATCGGCTACCAAAGTCTTCTATTCATAAAGAGCTTTTTAGCGTATATATATATATATATATATATATATATATATATATATATATATATATATATATATATATATTAGCGTATATATATAACTTTTAGCGTATATATATATATATATATATATATATATATATATATATCATAATTTATTCAAAATTATTTCTCCTTAATTGATGGTGTTGAAACGACGCCATCACTTGAAACACCAAGTGTTGAAAAGAAATCTTTCAGGGATTTTATAATATGTCTATATCATAATTTTCGAATAAATAATATTTGCTCTACTCTCTATTGAGAACTCTTTTAAGAATGGTGTTTTTGGTTATTAAAATTTTATTCCGTCTACACCAATCCTATACTTGGGTGTATTATATATATATATATATATATATATATATATATATATATATATATATATATATATGCATATATATATATATATATATATACATATATGCATATATATATAAATATATATATATATATATATATATATATATATATATATATATATATATATATAAACTCCTGTATGTTTTGAGCAGTATGCAATTTAAAACTATGACGTTTAAAGTCCTCTGTGTATGCGAGTGTTAGATTTGCATATAAATAAATACATTTATATATATATATATATATATATATATATATATATATATATATATATATATATATATATATATATATATTTTGTGTGCACGCTTGTATATATATATATATATATATAGAGAGAGAGAGAAAGAGAAGGAGAGACAGAGACAGTGACAGATAGAGATAGAGATAATTAATATGAAAAAGTTTTTTCACTTAACTCATATATATATATATATATATATATATATATATATATATATATATATATATATAAAGACACATCCATAAGTTTTGACCAAGTATACCATCTGTAAATATAACTAGTGCGCTTACAGACATGTGTGTGTGTGAGAGAGAGAGAAAAAGAGAGAGAGAAAGAGAGAGAGAGAAAGAGAGAGAGAGAAAGAGAGAGAGAGAGAGAGAGAGCGCCGGAACGCGCCTTTACACACATTTGTGTGTATGATATTCTTACATACTTCTATTACGCGTAGAAATGCTTCATATCTCAAGGCTTATCCGGCCAAAACTGTGAATTGTCTCTAATTAGGTTCAAAGGTCATATCCTGATCCAAGTTTGTTCATATTAATTTCACCCTCTGTCACCTGAAGGCTTTTTTTTTTTGCAGAACCAAGTTTCTGTTGTTCTGTTGCAAATCGTCATTGGCCTTAATTAGGCGTCATTGCACCGGATATCGGATTCTACTTGATGCACTATTCCAATATTGGTCAATGACGACCCTATTTGAGCGAAGCAAATAAAATATGACCTCCTTACCTGATATGTTCGAGGATCTCATAAATCCACAAGATTAGATCAACTGAAATCGTTATAATAATTATCGTCGAATCTTTTCCTGCGGGGAGAAAATTATTACTAAAAATGGCTTTATAGGTTTATAAATTGAAGCTACATAATTTTAAGTCAATAAGTGAAATTGAAAAGAAAATTCTGAAAATAGTTTTTCGGTGTTGATTTTAGCGTAAACCTTTGGGTTTTTTTCGGTGTTGATTTTAGCGTAAACCTTTGGGTTTTTTAGCGTAAACCTTTGGGTTTTTGAAAGGATTAGTAATTTTTAATGCTTATTCTGTTTAACGTCTTATCAATCCAGCAAAATTATTTCTGGTTATTCTAAATTTTGTTCTGAAAAGAATATAAATAACCATGAGATTTCAATCAATATTCGTCTGTCTCTTTGCTTTAAAAAAACAACATTGTTAAATAAATAAATCTTTCCTGCCATATATAAAAATAATAAACTCAAATGACATTAGATGACATGGTGATTTGTATGAAATACAAATACCGTACAGAATAAATATTTTCGACTTATAAAAAAAGGCGATCCCGTTCCAAAAACATCTCTCTTGAAATTATGTAAATTTCGTAAACATGGAAGAAAATAAGGCAAAGGAGAAAATTATTTGAAAAAAAAAAAAAAATTGTGCCGTACCAAATAATCACCGTGTCGTTGGTGGGAGGGTGATTGAAGGAAATAATTTAATTCTACCGGCAATCGTATTTGGTACAAAAGAGAATAACAAAACTTAGCTATTATATCTTTATTCGTTTTCCAGGGAATGCTTTATAGTTGGGGGGGGGAGAGTGCCGACAATTATGAATCTACATAGTGCGATAGATAAATTGTCGTCTAAATGACACAGAAATGAAAATAACACTGACATCTCATATTATCAGATATATTTACCAAAATATTAAAGAAATCTTCGGAATTTCCTGCATCTCTTCTGGACGGTCTCCTTGCTTGAATGCTGCCATAATCCTTGCTTCAGATCATGTTTGGTATTGCAAAGAATTTTGTTGGTTTCTCGCCTAACTCTTTCCCACGTTTAATAATGAAGGGGTTGCAGTCTGGGTAGTTAGATGGCCAGATGTATGGGGTGTTGTAGTCGCAGAAATTGTCTGACAGCCAAAACTGGGTTCTACTGTTTTTGTGGCATGGTGCAGAGTCCTGTCACCAGACATAGCATCTTCCAACACCACCCTCGTGCTGCCCAAGTAGTCCACCACGAGCAGTGGTTTACCTACTTCACGCCGCTGGCGAGTATTGTATTTTGTTGATGTTATAAAGATTACCATTTTATTTCTAAATTCTTTTTTGGGTATTCCTCATTCAGTAACCCTTTCTAGGTTACAACACTATCTATCTATCTATCTATCTATCTATCTATCTATTATATGCCGTATCTATGAACATTATCTGGTATGTCCCAATCCTCATAAATATGTTAGACTCTATTGTAAGTGGTGGGTAATATGCTGTCTAAGTAATCCATCACTAGCAGTGGTTTACCTGCTTCACGCCGCTGGCGAGTATTGTATTTTGTTGATGTTATAAAGATTATCATTTCATTTCCAACCTCCGTTTTGGTTATTTCTCATTCAGTAACCTTCTTTAGGTTACAACAGAGATTTGAGTTAAAAGGCAAATAACTGAAACATCAGGAAGAGACGTAGAACTAGAACAATCTACCCCCATGTGGACGAAATAAAGGGTACGGTTTGAAATTCCAATCACCTGAAGAAGGCCGGGGCGTACAACGGCTGAAACGTTGTGAATATAGCAATGACGATGAGGATAACAGTCCGAATAATATAAATAATGTAAGTAATTTTGATACTTCATCTCAGAGATATAGGCAGATAGGAAAGTTCCACAGAACAGACTTTTCTCAACAACTGCTACTTTGTAGACCAGTCACTCGCGTGGATGTTTCTCTGAATATTAAAATTCTAATCTGATCCTGTTAAGGGCCATTCGTTATTTATCCCCCTTATTCTTATGATTGCCACGCCCTACCAACCTCCTTTGATTCATAGTATACACTTTTAAATCAGTTATCAATTTTTACCGTAATCCTCTACTTTGAGTGGCTCTCGAGTCCTGTATTGGTTGAATAATCATATTTAAAAATCATTTTTTGTTAATTTAACTAGGAAATATGTAATCCCTATTACCGAAAATCTAGTTTCTACAATTAATTTGAAGTATTGTTAGGTCCTTCAAATAATCTTGAAGACAAAAACATATAATTATGGTTTGAATTGTCTAATGAGCAGAAAACATGGGTAAAAAGTTTTGTTTACGTATGTTGCGCAATGAATTCTTTTTATAATGATGTTCACTCTGTACAAGGCTCAAGAGCCACTTGAGGTAGAGGGTTACAGAGTTAGAGACATCACCCCAAGTAGAGTAATGCCACCAAGACGTAACGTTTCACCAATAGTGAAAGACTTAAGAGGGAACCGAAAACCCAGTCCTAAACAGTAAACAAGAGATAAACCTCTACTCCAGCTAAAAAGACTGGGGAGGAGAGTGAACCGGACGATAGGTAAACCTATCTACTCTTAAAGTTTTAAAACACAATAGCTGAAAATGATAATCTTGTGGCGAAAGATAAAATGAAAAGAGAATGTATCTGTCTATATTTTTGAGATGATGTATTATGTACACTATCTACATTTTTCGGACTATTGTCCTCATCTTTGTCGCCATATTTATTACAACGTTTCGACCGTTGTACGCTCCGGCCTTCTTCAAGTGTTTGGAATGTCGAACTGAACTATTTCGCTCACTGGGGTAGGCTGTTCTAGTTCCACGTGCCATGTTTAATGGGCGTCAATTATTAATAATCTCCTGTTAATTTCCCTCTGAAAGTTATCCACTGCCTTAACCGGGTATTGAACTCACACTCTTTGGGTCCTGTCACTGGATCTAATTCATACACAGATTTCCTCAAGAACACATGGCACAGTGGATAAAGGCGTTATTTAGATAATGAAGAGAGAATGGTTGGAATTTGAAATTGCTTAAATTATTTGATATTTGCTCCTTTTGCAATTTAATTATTACTTGTAAATTTCTTGGACTAGAGATTTCTACCATTTTGGCGTTTGGGGCAAATTCTCTTCCATTTGTTCTTTTATTATTCGATGTTTCTTTTTAGGTTCAACAACGTTTTTTTATCCGTAATAATTTTCTTCATTTTTTTTTTTTTTTTTTCTGATTTAAATTATATTTTTCTACACAGTCACCTTCCGTTTCTTTTTGTTACTCAATCTTTTTTTTTTCTTTTACACATTTTTGTTCTTTCATTAATTCTGTTTTTATCATTTCCTTGTTTCTCCTTCAGGATTCTTAAATCTTTCTTGAAACTCCTTCTTTTTTCCATTTTACATTAGTCCTTTCATCATCTTTACTTTTTCATTTTTAAGACATTTTCCTCGTTTATGTTTTACGAGTTCTATTCAATTTTCATTTTTTCCGTTAATCTCAACTTATTTTCCCATTTCTTAGATACGCATCTTCACATTTACATAGTTTAATTCGAATTCAGATAACCCGATTTCTATCTGTTCTCAATTTATTTCAAAGAGAATATTCATTTTAGATTATTTTCAAAGAATTTGAATTCGACATTGCCTGTTAAAGATTGACGAAAATAAATTTAAAGCAACTACAAGAACAATGTCGGTTTTTATATAACTACATTATTTACATGCGAGAACTTAGCAAGTGTTCTGATAAAAATATTCAGAGTCATTATAACATACAAGGAATGACAATCTAATTGTCTGAATATCCCCACGGTACTTGCGTAGCTGGTCACCGTTGATTGCTGACCCCATCAAAGTTATACTTAATTACTAGTAATATAACCCGTCTTTGACCCGGTCTTTCATTACTAAGAATTTTCGCCGTTCAATTGGAACAGTTTAAGTTTAAAGTCCGCCCACTCGAAAATCAATATTGGTAACAACATTTGGTTCCCAAGTAGGCATCTACGCGGACGACACTACTATTTACTCCTGCCTCAAAAACAAATCTTGTGTCGCTGACAAAACTAACCTGGCCGTTTGTCTTGAAAAGGACCTCCAATCGGTTGTTAACTGGGGCAGGAATTGGCAGGTTAACTTTAATGCCTCAAAAAAAAAACTGCTCTCTATTACTCACCACAGAGAACCATCCCTACCCACCATTAGAATGTCTGACGCACAACTCCACGAAAGCGCCTCTTTGCAACTGCTTGGTCTCACATTGACTGCTGACCTGAGATGGAACAAATACATTGAGTCAATAGCTTCGTCCACCGCAAGGAAAGTTGGCTCCCTGTGCCGCGCCAGAAAATTTTTCTCGCCGGAATTGATCCTTCAAATTTACAAATCAACCATTCGCCCTTGCATTGAGTATTGCTACCATATATGGTCTAGAGTCATTTCTGTTTGTCTCAAGGTCCTCGATAACATCCAGAGACGGATATACAATGTAATTGGCCCTGATCTGGCATCTCGTCTGCAGTCACTCTCTCACAGACGTGCCATCGCCTCCTTCTGTCTTTATTACAAATACTTTCACAGTAACTGCTCCGATGAACTGCTTTCGCTGGTTCGCAGACTTCATGAATTTAAGCGTTCTACTAGACTGGCATCTCGCTCTCACCCTTTCACTGTCGAAACTGTTAAATGTAGCCGTCTCTTCTGCACCAAGGGCTTCAGGTCTCGCACTTATCGCCTGTGGAATTCCATCCCCTTTTCCTGATTGCTATAATCTCCAACTATTCAAATGTAATGTCAATCGACGTCTCCAGATGCCTTGATCTATCCCCTATCCTTCTCTTCATCTTTTCCTCTTTCACTCCTATTTGCTCTTGCTCCAACTCTCAGTAACCCCTTGCTTGCTCGTGGCTTCCCGCTTTGCTTGGGGTGAAACGTTTAAAAAAAAACAAAAAACTGAGGCACATCCCCAAATATGGGGTTGGGGCTAACAATTTGTTTAGGGGGGGGGAGGCCCTGAAAAGGGAACTGTATAATAATAAATAATATTATTTTAATAATTTAAACTATTTTTATTAAAGTTTTTATGAAAGATATATATCCAAGAACAGATAGCAAATAGCAAAAACTTACTGAGAGTTATAATGGACAGGAAGTAGTGGAGAGCCATTGTCGCCAACAATTTTGACTCAAAACCGGCACTGAAGAATTATGTATCAGACAAAAAAATTTCATTGAAATCGAATGAAAACTGGAAATAAATAAACGACATCCGATCACATACACACAGAGATAGTAAATAGCGAAACGTTGCTGAGTGTTATAATGGACAGGAAGTGGTGGAGAGCCATTGTCACCAACAATTTGGACTCCAAACCGGTACTGAAGAATTATCTAGCAAGCAAAATAATTTCATTAAAATCAGATGAAAACTGTGGAAACGCATAAACAACATCCGATCACACGCATACATACATACATACATACATACATACATACATGCATACATACATACATTTTGAGAATTATAGATATAGATAAGAAGAGTGACAATCTAATTGTCTGAATATCCCCGCGGTGTATGCTTCGCTGGCCACTGTTGGCTCTTGACCCCATCAAAGTAGACAGCTAGTGAAGCTATACTCTTCGTGATGTTGGAAACATTCTTGAACCTCGTTTCACAGAAAGCATTTTAGTGATATAGTTACGTATCCGTCTATATTTCTGAGATGAGGTATTATGTACATTATTTACATTATTCAGACTATTGTCCTCATATTGTCGTCATATTTATCACAACGTTTCGGCCGTTGTACGCTCCAGCCTTTTTCAGGTGGTTGGAATTTCGAACTGAACCCTTTATTTCGCTCACTCGGGTAGACTGTTCTAGTTCCACGTGCCATGTTTAATGGATGTCAGTTATCAGTTATCTCCTGTTAATTTTCCCTCTGAAAGTTCTCCACTGCCTTAACCGGGTATTGAACTCACACTCTTTGGATCCTGTCACTGGATCTAACCAACGCCTTTATCCACTTTGCCTTAAGAACATCTGTGTATGAATTTCTGGGTATTATAGACCTAATATCTTCAGCAACTTTTTTTTTTACCAGCGCTCATATTGCAATTTTTGCTGTTATCATTACTTGTTTTTACCAGAGCTCATATAACTGAAATCCATCTTTTGTTAAAAGATATCTAAGTTATGAAATCTGGGATTCTTAACAAAACTCATACCATTAGACAATTCTGTTAAATTCTACCGCGATGTTTCTTTATAAGCAATTTTTCTATCGCACGCAAACTTAATCTTCGGTCTTTATGCCCTATGGTTTGCATTCTGTCTCCGTGTACACCTGTTCTTTGTACCTGAGGCTACTCACCTCTTTTCGCCTTTTCTATAACCGCAACGCCACTAAAAAATCCTGAATTTATTAACAGCTTCTTCAAGTAATGTTTAATAGGGCTAACGTTTTCCTGACACTTTTCAGTAATCTTCATATATAATTTTATATTAATCCAATCCTTCAGGTTTATCTCACTCATTTTCCTCCAAAAGTATAACATGAACACGTACAACTTTCCCTACTGCTCGGCAACGAATGATTCAACAAAGAAGGAAACGGAAATTGAAACATGCCCGTACTAGTTCGTATACAACTGTTTGCCCAACTCAGTTACCTCAGCTTTCCGGGAATTGAATTTACGCCTCGTAGCTGAGTTAAATATCCTCACTATTTAAAGATCTGTTTACAATGTCAGTTGTAACATTGTGGGTGTGAAATAAAGGAGTATGTGTTAAGATTAAGGACGAAGGAAAGAAAAAAAATTCCTAACTAATAAGTTGATAACCACACAAATTGTAGGAAATATATCTCATTTATGAAATAGGATATATTTTATATGATCAGTTCAGGGTGTCCCGAATTGGAAATTGGCATTGTACAGGCCATCGGAGAACGGAAAAAGAGGAAGGACGGAACGGGGCTGAATCTCTTTTCATTTGTCTCTGAATTTAAAAAAAAAGTCAGCAGTTAGTATAAAGGCAAGATTTCCTTGATAAAAAGACTTCCTTCCTCAAAATTTTTCAGTGAGAATTTTTGCCTCTTAGCGAACACACGTGACCCAAGGTACGTCGTGTAAAAAGGATTAGAATACTTTCTCTCTCTCTCTCTTTCCGCTCTTTCTGTCTTTCTCTATGTCTTTCTCTCTTCTTATTTCTCTCTGCTTTACTAACAAGTAGTCGGTAAAATTTCGCTATATTTTCGCGATTTTATATTTTTTTTTAATATTGATTGATCCGTTTTCTACGACTTATCAACGTTTTGCAGTTTATTTAGAGCAAGGGAATATTTTTAAATTGTAAGAGTTTTTGTGGAGGTATAATATTGATTTGATGATACAAGTTTTACTAATTAACCCATATCTGGGAGGAAAAGAGATGGATTCATACATTTCCCAATGTTATTTGCGCGTAAGTGAATATAACAAAGCCAACGGGAATTGGAAATCTTATTAATAATTCCGTGCCGTTATCCATTACATCACCCGCACATCCACTTGGTATTCCCAAGCGGTCACCCATTTAGGTACTGACCAGGCTCAACGTTGTTTAACTTTGGTGAGAGAACGGGAACTGGCTTTTCAACGTTATGTGGCCGTAAACCTATTTTTTTTATAATTGAATTAAACTGAAATATAAAATCGTGATACGTATGATGTTAGAATTGCTTTTTGTCATCTCATGTCCGATACTATTTTTTTAATTGTTCAGCCCATGCACGACCCAAGAGCCACTCAAGCTAGAGGGTTACTGAATTAGCTTGTTGGGTGAATGTAAGAGGAGAAAATACCATGTACATATTATGCGGATATGTAAGAAAGATGAGGATTGACCCTGGATTAAAAAGGCTAAGATTGTTGTGACCCAGGAAGCATCCTCTCGGGAGTGTTTTTCTTGGAAAAAACTTTCTAAGTGGAACTTCCTCCTTACTAATGGAATACGAAGAGAATGGAGAAGAATCATCCCAGTGTGCGTGGCGTGGCGGTTTTTAGCTGTGAGTTCTGATCTAGTGGACCTAACGACTATAGTTGACCAGAACATTTGCCATGGAAATAGCGATAGAGTAGCGATGGGCTTGCAACGTTTCATCTGTGGGAAAAGGGGTGGTGGGGTGGTTGGGGGACATCAGCCTTAACGCTACATAGAATAATTATGGATCTAGATATATTAGCCCCGGTTATTTACCCTTGAAGGCATTGTGGAGTGCGTGAACCACGAGAAAGCAATTAAATCCCCATGCCTCATTTCCCCGGAAACAAAATGTGTAAATCGCTGAATCCAAAACCAACCCCAACCTGACTTAGTACCAGAAAGCGACCGAAAGACACGCGCATATGTCTCATTCATTAAAAGTTCTCTACAAATCGATCAGACCTTACGGACGTTTCTCAAACGGCAAAATCACTTAATAGCATTATTATTGTTGTTGTTAAAGAGCAGCACGCCAACCAAGTGACACTAAGGTACAATTTATTATTATTATTAGTAGTAGTAGTAGTAGTAGTAGTTTTAAGTTGTGAAAAGTTTTCCTATTGAAATTTCTGATGAGTCTTAATTCTTCAGTTCATAGAGAGTTCTACGACAGCCGGAGAAATTCCCCTCTGGCATCGTTAGAGATCTAAGCTCAACAACTTTAACAAAATATTGCAATAACAATCATAAATACGAATACTGGTAGTTATTTTAAGAAGTAAGAGGGTACAAATGAAAAGATTTGAAATTGGCAACTTTTTCCATTTCACTGAAACAGACGTGAAACACATCTTCGTTTCTTTCTTTCTTTCGATTTGCCACTGAAGCCAAATGCCTTTTTCTTCTCACGCGATCAAAGCGGAATAGTTCATTATTTATGAGGGATTAGCAGATGTTAAATACTTCTTTCTTTCTTTTTTAATTGAAACCAAGTAGTATCTCTGATACACACACACACACACACACATATATATATATATATTTACATATATATTCTGATGGGATCAAAATGGAATAGTTCATTATTTATGAGGGTTTAGCAGGTGATGTTAAATACTTCTATCTTTCTTTCTTTTTTAATTGAAACCAAGTAGCGTCTCTATATATATATATATATATATATATATATATATATATATATATATATATATATATTCTGATGTGATCAAAATGGAATAGTTCATAATCTATGAGGGGTTTAGCAGGATATGTTAAATACTTTCATCTTTCTGAAACCAAGTAAGGTCTCCGCTATATCTTTCTGTCTTTTCACGCGATCAAAACGAAATAGTCCATTATTAATGATCCATTGGCAAAGCGTAACGTGGTACGAATTAACGAAGACAGAAACGAGCATAATTATTAAACGATTGCTATTATTATTATTATTATTATTGTGGTTGATTCTGTTGTGGAAGAGAGCAACACGCCAACAAACTGAGTCTGCAGTACAAATACCCGAAATCTAATACACCCATCACGACAGCCAATCTGATCAGGGTATACCACGCACATGCATCACAGTCAAATGTCTTTAATATATTGGCAGGTTTTGGTAAAAGTAACTCACAACCTTGCCCAGTTAGAATTATCTCTAGGGCGGTTAACCAAGGCCATGAGGAGGGTTTCCTATTGTGTCTGTTCCCCACTATCGTGATGCAGTAGTAGTAGTAGTAGTATAGATTGAATTGTTTTCTCCCATCAATGTTTTTAAAGGGGCGGCGTGTTTTGTTAGGGTAGTTTGATAAAGCCAATTTTAGAAATTATTGGACATGTACAATAATTTGCAGTAACAGCTCGTTATCCATCACTCTATGAATGTATGCAAGTCCTGTAGACCGTTAACTGAAGTAAAAAATCTCAGGCTTACCATTGCTGCAGTGGCTCCTGTAACAAGTAAGTTTTTATAACGTGGGGTTACTGGTAAACACACACACACCAAGCTTTTGAATTAAATGTCGTTCTCTGAAAATAACTTTAGGCCTAGGCTAAAGAGTCCAGTTTTCTGCTGGGACGAAGAACCGTCTCTTGGGACGAAAGTTCACTCCAGGCTTCAAATGGAACTCGTATATTCGTACCATAGCTGAAGAGGCCGGAAAAACGGTCGCTTCGTTGTATTGCCCTAGAAAATACCAAAGTTCAGCTAAGATGTTCTATCTTTACAATAGTTAAGTCAGACCAAAATGGAGGATTGATGCCTCGTGGGACAATAGAATATCATAAAAAGGAGGCAATAAAATGAAAAACTAGTTTTAATGATGGCCATCGCTGTCTGATCGAATTGAATCACTTGACAAATATAGAATATCGATCTACAGAAAGTCAAATAGAAATAGGAACTGGTTTTAATGGTAGTCGTCATTGTTATTCGTTGTTTCCTGCATTTGGATTAAATCAAATCTTTTACAAAATACCCGAAATTATTAATAACCTAACCAGGATTTGTTTGAATGACAGTGTTGCAGGTATCGATTAAAAATATGGCTGGTAGCATCATCAACCCTATGTCTCAAACAAAAGTTATAATAATTCGAATATCAATATTAATGATGATTATGATGATAAGTCACACCTTCATTAAAGAAGCAGACCCCACCCAAAAATACAGCGAGAAAGAAAAAAAATTACAACGAATTTTCCTAAACCAGATATTATTATATGCGAACTAGCAAGCATCCGTTTACCTAAAGATAAAAATGTAGTACAAGGTTTGTTCAACGTTCAGTCCTTTGGCGGTGAGAGTGGAGTGTCTTCTCCAGGGTGAAGTCCTGGTCGATGGTATATGGAGGTCGTTCACTGTCCGAACTTCATAGCCCACCCCCTCTCGGCCGTACGGACAAGATCCAAAGGAATATTGAGCATTAAATATAGGGAATTCCGATGTTGCTGGAAAGTTATCAGTGTTAACAACAAACCATCTTCGGGGCAATACTTTTTTTCTCTCTAGATGTACTTTCATAGATTTTTCCGTGTTTGGGATATGACTGCCAAGCAGTAGAGTTTTTAAAAACAGGATTTTTTTCCCCTAGATTGCATGCCTTTCTAGGCTATTGAGCTCCATCTACCCGAAGCAGCTGGTGATGAGGCGCCAGTTGTACGCCTTCGCCCATTATCTGGGTTAGAGTTGGACTTTGTTGTTAGTGCCTATTTGAGACGCATGCAACGGAAGCATTTTATAGACAATAAGAACTTGTCCCCACTATCACCCCTTTGGGATATATATAGAGTACGTGTATATATATATATATATATATATATATATATATATATATATAAAGTACGTATATATATATATATATATATATATATATATATATATATATATATATATATATATATATATATATATAAAATACGTATATAAACATAATATATAGTACATGTTTTAGAATCTCCCCAAAAATTAACGTTTATTTTTTTTAATATATAGAACTTTAGATACAAAGCAAGACAAAATACGAAATATTAAGTCGGGATTTAAGCTTTAAGTTTTTTTTTTTTTTTTTTTTTTTTGTTTTTTTTTGTTTTTTTTTTTTTTTTTGTTTTTATAACTCACACTGTCACTGTATCTAACCAACGCCTTTAGTAATGGATAGCGGCTTGGATTGAGGAATCGTAAAGCCGAGTTCGAATTCCAGTCGAATCCATTACATTCACTTACGTGCTAATACCCTTGGGAAAGGTGTGAATCCTCTTCTTCTCCCTCCAGCTATGGGTAAATAGTAGGACAAACTGGGTTTTATAGCCTTGGATGGCAACTGGTCTAGGAGAAGGACAACGCTGAATTCAAAACCTGCGGAGGGTCGTTTGGGGACCTTGTGACACTTAGTGCATCAGGTCTCTGTAATCGGCCCTTCAAAAAGTGTGGATGGTTCTGCACGAAACCTTCACCATTATAATCAAATCTCATGTGTTATACATGCGGTTGGGGACCGCTTGTGAATTCCAAATTCCCATGAAACTCCAATATTGGAGCCGGCTCAACCCACCCCGGGTGAATACCGTTACAGATACAGGTACAGGTTTATCCACTGTGCCATGTGTCCTTAATTCGTTGGTAAAATCCAGTGACAGGACCCAAACAGTTGTGAGTTCAATACCGGTTTAAGGCAGTGGAGAACTTGGAGAGGATAATTAACAGAAGATAACAGATAACTGACATCCATTAGACATGGCACGTGGAACTAGAACAGTCTACCCAAGTGAGCAAAATAAAGGGTTCAGTTCGACATTCCAACCAGAAGGCCGGAGCGTACAACGGTCGAAACGTTGTTATAAATATGGCGACAAAGATGAGGACAATAGTCCGAATACTGTAAATAGTGTACATAAAACCTTATCTCAGAAATATAGACAGCTACATACGAACCATCGTTAAAGATGTTGTAAAAATTGTTGGTTTCTTGTATTGCTTCCTGAAAGCATTTGTTTCCTTATGCTAAGTTTTATCTTTACAAGATAAAACCAAAAATGAAGTTCTGCTGTATAACTAGGATAGAGATGGCCAGTCCTTAACTCGCCGGTGTTCAAACTCATCTAAGCGATCTTATGAGGGATGACATTCTCCATACTACAGTCTCTTTCCAATAAACGGAAAGTTGTAAGTCTATCGCTACTCTGTCTCTATTTCCATGGCAAATGTTCAGACGAACCCCATTCTGAGACATCTGAGACATTTACAGCCAGGAACGCCTTGCTATATCCACAGGGTGGAATCACCTTCATTTACTAAGTATTCCTTTGTTAAATATGAATTTCTACCGAGAAACCTTCTTAAAAAATAGCTAGTTTGTGGAACAAATGTCCTCGGACACACAACAGTCTTAGCTCTTCTAGGTTTAGTATCAATCATTATCTATCTTCATAATATTCACTTCTTATTTCCATTCACTCCATTCAGGAACCCCCATTTTGAGTGGCTCTTCGGCCTTGTATTTTGTTAACACATAGTTATGTTTGGCAACCGATCAGAGACGTATGATGTCTACCACTACGCCTACAGCAGTTTCAGTGAACCTTTCCGGTTAGGTTTGTTTAGTTGTATACAGAGGCAAAATCTACAAGACAAGCATGTGGTTTGAATTAAGAATTTTCTTTGTCCTAGAGTGGTGATGGTCTATGGAGACCGTGCGACGCCAAGACTACATGCCCCCCTCTTCAAATAATCAAAATACGTCGGATTGAAAAATAAAGTCCATTAATTCTTTTGGAAATTGCTTCATTTACAATTTAGATATAAAACCGAACAGATATGGCTTTCGAGAAAGTCAGGACGAGCATCAACAGCAAATTGAACCTTACTTGGTTTCGAAGTCCTCCGTAGCTAAGCGGTCGGATGGTGCTTTCCCCTGCAAAGGTGAACGCAGGTTCAAGTCCTGCCGGTGGGCGCATTTTTTTAATTAGATTTTCTCACGTGCGCGGATCATTTTAATGCCGAAATTTAATTATTTTGAACACAATTTTATGCCTTCAACTAAAGATGAAAATTATTGTTGATCAATTTGCTATAAAATTTATTGTTGGTAATTTTACTATAAATATGTATTGTTGGTAATTTAATTTATATATATACACACACATATATATATATATATATATATATATATATAAGTAGGTATGCAGAAAATAGAAAAGAACACGTTGGGTGCATAATCCGGAGTTCCTTTGTATTTTTGTATTTATTTTTTAGAAGACAGTGCTCCATACAGAAGTAGAGCTTTATTATAATATTTTTTTTGTTTAAAATATGATTCCTTCGCTACATAAGAGTTCTCATGTTTCAAAAACGAGAGCCGAAACCATCCAAATAATTATTAAATAAATTAAAAATTCGGATCTCGTTTTTGAAACATGAGAACTCTTATGTAGGAAGGAATCATATTTTAAAAAAAAAAATATATATATATATATATATATATATATATATATATATATATATATATATATATATATATAACTGGTATTTGTACTATAAATATGTATGTTTATACTTTCATAGTATTTTGTTTTTTGTTTGGGAAGGGTTTACTATTTGCCCATATTCGGGACCCTAACAGGTGTTACAACCCAGGGTCAGGGTGTGTAAGGAAGCAACGAAAATTAAGAGGTGATTTCACGCTCTTTAAAAATCTCTAATGTCCCGATCAGAAGCCTCGCTGTCGGATGCAGTTTATCGTCATAACCAAGAATATACCTAACATTTGTATTTCAAACAAAAAGCAAATCGGTTTTTAAACAAAGCGGAGGATGAATCGATTCAAAAGCAAGTGATTGAAATCTTTTCAAAGCTGAGCACCTCGCTCCAATCCATATTCAACCGAATGCACACAGACAATCGATTTTCTCGCCTTTCGGCCCTACATAAATCACCTGCTACAAAAATCGATCGGCCATCGATTCGCAATTAGCCGAGACTTATTGAACCATTTTCGGCTTTCCCGCGCACAAAAGACGGTACACGTAAACTGGAATCCAGATAAATGTAACACAAAACAAATTGCCATTACAAAGCGATTGTGAATAATGGTAGACGATCGATTATTTGATATTTTTCACATTTTCTCCATAAAATCAAATTGTCTAAACACTTCAATTCATGATGGCGTATCGAGCTGAATTTTCGCATTTTAAGAAAAGAAAATTGGTATTATATATAGTTTAGTAGTATTTCTGCTTGCGAATTTATACCAAAAGTCTAAAAATGTACTTCCTGAGGAACTTGAAGAAATATAATATTCCTTGTGAAAATATTCATTTTCCGAACTTGCAATTTTTCTTTATTTAGCATATATATATATAGTCATCCACAGATAAACTGTTTCGCTGTATCACAGCTTATCAGTGTGGCTAGACGACTGGTTGCCTCTAGCTAGTATCGAAACCCGACTGAATTAGCATCAGTCAGGGGATTCTACCACTAAGCCATTAGTGCACAGTGAAGGTGAATTTAAGCGTATTTATTTTTAGATAAACACACAATGACTGAGAGAACTCGATTCGATTTACCGAAGAGTCTTGCATTATTAGCCGTAATAGTCACTGTTTACAAACCCACACTTCATCCCCAGAAAGTTCAACTGAAATAAATTTTTCAGGCGCATAACGGCCATATATATATATATATATATATATATATATATATATATATATATATATATATATATATATATTATAGTAAAAAGAAAGAACAGTAAGATATATAATCTGGTGTTCTTATCGGTATTTTTATTTTTACAAAACAGTGCACAATGTAAATTTACAGAGCATAAATATTATAAATTAACTGTTTTAAAAATATGGTTCCTTCGCTACACAGGAATTACCAAAATTCGCTTGAAGATGAAACAGAACTAATTTTTTTTAATTTAATTATATAATTAAATTTGAAGTTTTTAGATTCGGGTTTTGAAACATGGTAATTCCTGTGTAGCGAAGGAACCATATTTTTAAATAGATAATTTATAATAGATAGATAGATAGATAGATATTAGTGGTCAATATATACATATATATATTTCCAAGAGGATAAAATCCAGGTAGAGCTCTATGTACAAGAGAGAGTAAGAATATAATATAAAAAGCTCAAACACTAATATTCCATGGTTATAATTTATTACATTGTAATCGTAATCACGATCCAATTCATCAGACCTACGAATTCAAAAAGAAAACAGAAAATATAACTCCGGTATAAAAAACAAAATTTCAGTGATAGCGTATGTGTGGGAGAGTGAAACAAGGGTGAGAGGGAAATGTATGAAAGCTCTAGAGAGAGGTGTAACGGAAGAGAGAAGAACAGGAAAGGCCTTAAAGTGAGGGTTGGGAAGAAAATTTAAAAGCGAGAAGTTAAATAACGTTTTAAATTCGTGATATCAATATAATTACTTCAAACATTATTTTTAGAGGATACCCGTATTTAAGTAGACGTTCCGTTTTATAAACAGTGATTACATCTTCTAAAAAAACTAATAAAAAATGCGCCTTCTGGCAGGATTTGAGCCTGCGTTCACCTTTCCAGGGAAAACACCGTCCAACCGCTACGGAGGGCTTCGCAACTAAGTAAGGTTCAATTTGCTGTTGATAGTCGTCCTGACTTTCTCGAAAGCCGTATCTGTTCGGTTTGATATCAAAATTGTTTTTGCACATTTTCTACCTGTTTACATTCGCGACACAACCTCCGAATATTTTCTTACTGGTCCATTCATCCGTTTAAATATTTCTCAGATTTCGTTTTATGGCATTCTTCAACCTACCATATTTTTTTTATATTCTCAGTGTTGTCAATTTCTGTTGAACTTTTTGCCCACAATTTTTGTTGTATCTTTAAAGAGGTTACCAACAGACAAATGTGCCACTCGAGTGAAGAAAGAGCAACACGCACGTCGATGAAAGAAGAGAGGTTTATTGTAAAAGAGAATACACTATTGAAAAACAGGGAATCAGATTGCAAGCTAGTAATTCCCGAAGCAATGTTATTTACCTTACCTCCGCGCGAGGCAGGTTGTAGCACAAGGCCGTTTTTAATTCGGGGCAAAACCGAGCTCGTAAAAACGGGATCGGTTATCTTTCTACCACCCCCAGACGAGACTTTGCCCTTCGGCATAGCCTCGTCTGGGTTCCTCTCTTCCCGAAGGCAGAGAGTTCGATTAGCACAGCTGGAGACGAATCTTCATCTAATTCCCGAAACAGAGTTATTTACCTTACCTTCCCGCAAGACAGGATGTGGCACAAGGCTGTTTTTAATGCAAGGCAAAACCGAGCCCATAAGCTCGGGCCAAAATTCCCCCTAGACTCCGTAAAAAACGGGGTCGGGTAGCTGTCTACCACCCGAGACGAGACGAGACGAGACTCTACCCTTCGGCATAGTCTTGTCTGGGTTCCTCTCTGCACGAAGGCAGAGAGTTCGACCAACACAGTTGGAGACGAATTTCCAACTAATTGCTGAAGCAAAGCTCCAGGCGATAGGGAATGTGGGGTATCCCATTACAACACCCCAAGCTAATTTTGCTTAATACCGCTTCTTCTGGGAGTCAGAACAAAATTGTTTGACTTTTTTTACTCTTCCTAATACTTTTTCGTCTCACCAGCACAAAAAATTTCATGCCATGATCAGATCAGTATAAGTTTCCAAGATCTTGTTTTTCCATTTCTTTTGCCATCAACGACCAAATCGTAATGTTGATCTGAAAAAATCTTCCTTGGATGATAATGGGAAAAAACATTTTTTAAGTGTCATCAAATCATATCATGAAAATGTTTTTTCGCTTCTCATGCCTCATAAATGTTTGATGATACGGGAAGAAAATTGAGAAGATAACTAGCAGGAATCCGTTTTGGATTTTCTATTAAAAGAATAAATTTTCAAAACACTTCCTCCCTGATAAAAAGCATTAATCGATCTTTCCTTCGTTAAATACATCTTTCAGATGCTCTGGCACACATTATCGGAGATGTTTTTAACCTTGGATCATTAGGGTTCGGTTCTTATAACATCATGCCCCTTCTTCACTGCGGCCAAATCTATATTAATCAGATATCGAATTGCGTGCCAGCCTTCAGCTACAACCCTTCTCTTAATGGAAAGCTATCCAAACCCACCGCCACAAAAGAACTTCTTAGGCCTTTATAGTCCAATCACGATCACCTTCCGGTTCGCTGATTTCTACACTTTCTATAAAATAAGGAATACAACGCAGGGACATACACACACACACAGATATATATATTTATATTTTAAGACATTTTTTTATGTTTATATGTTCTTTTTATTGATACAAACATTTAAGTAAGTGCTCTGTTTATAATAAGCAGTATTAAACAACATTTTACCGGCCTGAATGTCCGAGAGATTTTCATAGAGAATATTCGCCCTCCGACAGGATTCGGACCTGTAACCTATGCGGAACCGTCATATAGCCTGACGTGCTTTTACCGATTTCGCCACAAAGGATCGATCGGTTAGCAAGGTCGAATTTACTGCTTTTAATATATATATATATATATATATATATATATATATATATATATATATATATATATATATATATAATAAAATGGACAAAGTGCTTTTAATAAAAGTGCTTTTAATATATATATATATATATATATATATATATATATATATATATATATAAAATTAAACAGTCAAGTCAAAATTCAAAGGCGACAGACTGTTTGATGCTAGATGCAGTCATCAGGCTGATGATTACGTCTAATATGAAACAGTCTGTCGCCTCTGAATCTTGACTTCAATGTTCACTTTTATATTTACATACGCTCTGTCCCTGGTATTGAGCACTTTGTTCCATAAATATAGCACACCTTAAAACTATGTATCTTCATATATATATATATATATATATATATATATATATATAATTGGCCACTCGTACCCGTCTATTAGGGTGGTGCGCCAATTCCTCTTGCAGACGCTCGCTCAGGCACATTTGTGTTTATTCAACACCCACAGTGCCCACCTGTGGTTTATACTGCAACTATGCTGAGCAGACTTTAGTTACAGTTTCTGGGGGAGAGCGTGTTACCTAGCGTGATCAACAATCTGAACAAGGCCAGCACACTCAAAACCTCGGTCATGATGACTTGTGACTTCCTGCTAGCACAGCTATCGACAACACCCATGGTTTCCGTCTACCCAATTTCACTCACAAGGCTTGGGTCAACTCGTGGTATGGTTTACAGGTACTTCCCAAAAGGTGCCGCACGCCGAGATCGTCACCCTCCAAATCGATAACATCAGGAATCTACTTCCAGACAAATCAGTATGTATATATATCTATATATCGTTCACATAATCCACATGCTTTTGAATTTCTCATTCAGATTTGGAAGAATAAATCTTATGATCTTCAACATTAATACTTTTTAATTTCATTTGCCTTAATCATGTACTTTCTGTGATATTTACATCTCAAATGATATCAATTTTTTTTTAAACATATATATATATATATATATATATATATATATATATATATATATATATATAGTGGTACGCACGTCTTGCACTGCTAAGTAATGGTCTTTCCTTTGGCCTCAGGATGATAACATATGTGTGCCGCTAAAAAATATATATATATAATTACGACATTACGTTCAGCTATGTGTTAAATAGCTGTGCAGATGAGGCTCATTCACATTGGTTGTTCCATCTTCCTGTAAGGACAACTATGAATTTAAAGATGAATGATGAACCTTAAGAGGGATGGGCTCCGCCAGACTTGCACTAGACAGGCGCATTGTAACTACGGTTGCAATATCTGTGATGTCCCTAAACCCAGTGGCTACTAGACGCGTGATGGTGATCCTGAATTATGAAAAAGAATTTCATTACAGTAAAATCGTTTTTATTTTCAGTATTTGAATGTTGAACAAACCTGCTTGCTATCATCGTGATTAGTTTCTGTTAATTGTCTACTACGCTATTATTGCTTCGCCAAACCTGCCTTCCTTCTTGCTATCTGTGTCGTTTCTACAGTCTCCTCTTATCGGGTTTGCTTTACTTCAGGATCTGTATCAATTGCAATTATTGTGACGAACGTTTACCTGGCCTCTTCTTTCTTAGTCATATCCTTCCTTCCTATCTAAAAAGAATACACGTTTCGATTGCATGACAAGATATCGAATGAAGTCCATACGAGAGTCCATCTTTCAGTCACCTTAACTCCACTCGATATGGCGAGCTGTGTTCTCTTTTTCTTCTCAAAGTTCCGACTTTTTCTTGGTTTTATATCCTGTGATTGTTCTATCAATCTATACGATCTGGCTTCCTCTAACTCAATATCGTTTTTTCTAACCATTTATATAGCATAATGTCTATTAAGATATAAAATCTGGATGAAGGAAATAGAAAATCATTTCTTGGCTTAACATCACGCGCAGTGATTAAATCCAGGCACTGTTTAAGAAAACTATTATCTACAGGGAGCCTAGTAGAAAAAAAAAGCGGCAAATTTATGACCGCCATTTTATCTTTCAGGAATTATTGACCTTGAATAACCTTGAATAAATTTCTTAAATATTCTTGACCTTGAATAACCATACGACTCTTGCGTAATTACTTACCTCTGATTTGTTCCTTTATGATTGATTAAGTACTGCTTGATCTTGTGACTCGTCATTTAAAGGTTATTTGTAGACAACATTCGTTCTTTCGTTCTGCCCTTCTCCTATGGCTAAACAACACACTGATTTTGAGCGCCAAAGAAGAACATCCGACGAAATATGCCGAAATTCTTCCTTAATTTATCAGTCACACCAATCGTCACCAGTTTTCAACGGCTATCGCACACGTCTTTCTTAATTTACCCTCATTTTTTTTTTACTGTGCATCCTGTAATTTCTATTAACCGTTTTATCTTAATGGAACAAATGTTAAACGGTCCTAGAGTTGGCCTGCCTCTTCGGATCCAGCCTTGGCAGAGTTCAGAATCTTTTAAAGCAGTCTTGTGGAGCAAGACCTACTCTCCACTCTGCAGTCTCTTTCCTATAGAAGCAAAATTGCAAGTCTGTCTCTATTCTCTCAGCAAATGTGCAGAGCTCTGTTCTTTAATTCCACCAGTTCATACCTTTACATCTAGGACACACCTGGATACTTTCACGGAGTCGACTCACCAACATTTTATCGGTGTTCCAAATGTACGGAGAAAGTTCCACTGAAATTTTTTCCTAAGCACTGCTATTTTGTAAAACAGTCTCCCGAGTGAGTGCTTTCTTGAATACTACAATCTTCTATAAGTCAATATTCTATCGTTATCTATTCTCCTTATCCTCATAATCTTTATTTTCTACTATCTCCTCTTTTATTCATATCACATATCTCGTTCGACATTAGAATTTGTTACAGTAAGTCTCTGTTTTCAGTGGCTCACGGGCATTGTGTTGGTTGAAATTTAGTATTAAAATCCGTGTATACAATGTAAAACACGCTTTTCCTTATTGTCTTCATACTGAAAACTGTAAATCAAAATTAAATAAAGACAAAAGCAACATAATTTTCTCCATAGAAAGAAGACACTGAACGGTGAGGTTTTTGTTTGTAAACTATTTTACCTTAACTAGCGATGTGGGATAAAGCAGATTTTAAAAGCAAGCTTCACTTTACAAAATTATATTATCTTAAGATAACATTATCTGTCTATATTTCTAAGATGAGGTATTATGTACATTATTTATATTGCTCGGACTAAAATCCTCATCTTTGTTGCCATGTTTATCACAACGTCTCAGGTTGTTGGAGTGTCGAATGGAAACCTTTATTTCGCTCGCTGGGGTAAACTGTTCTGGTTCCATGTGCCACGTCTAATAGATGTCAGTTACCTCCTGTTAATTCCGCTATCCAAGTTCTCCACTGCTTTAACCGGGTATTGAACTCACACTCTTTGGGTCCTATCATTTGATCTAACTAACGCCTTTATCCACAGTGTCATGTGTCTTTGAGGACACCTGTGTATGAATTTCTGGGTATTATAAACCTAATGTCTTCAGCAACCATTTTTACCAGTGCTCATATTGCAATTTTTACTGTTATCATTGCATTTTTTTTTTTACCTGAGCTCATATTGCAATTTTCGTTGTTATTATTGCTTTTTCTCTGTCATTCCTTATTAGTGGTTCCCATATTGTATTCATTTCTATGCTTGGTCGGCTCAGGAGATTTTTGTGGCCTAGCATATGTGCTGTTTCCTTAAGTTTACGAATTTTCCAATGATGTTCTTTGTCTATGATTTCAACATGATCCCACAAAGGGCGGTGATCTCCCTTTTCTCCCCATATGTGGTCAGCCACGCCATTATTCCACTTCCCCTCGTGTTACAGCTTTCTGGTGTTCTTGAAGTCTTACTTTAAGGGGACAGCCTGTCTCCCCTTTATATTTCTTTCCGCAACTGCAAGGGATGGAGTTTTTTAGTCATGTTTCTCTTCTATAGCGGGGGGTTCTTACTCGGGAGAGGTATATGCGAAGTGTCGTCCAGCTTTTGAAGGGTGTCCTGATGTTATAAGCTAACATATTCAATTTTACATCTTGATTTGGCGTATTTGAGGTTGGAAAACAGCTTTGTGACGAGTTGCAAGGGTTAAGTTTTTTTCACTTACCAGTGAACTCACTTGCCAGACTAAAAGTTAATGTAAAAGAACAATGCTTTCTGCCAACTTCACTAGTTGCAATACGACTGTCGAAAATATTCATACAAAGTCTCACTCGAAGACGAATTCTTCATTTTTCCGTTTCTCCCTTGTCCTTAAACTATTTTATATCTTCTTCGGGCTTCCAATTAACTTGATTTGATTTCGATAAGCGGAGGAATTGCGCGGAAAATTCTATCTTTGCGCTTCATGAAATAAACCAGCAGATTTTAATAAACCAGCAAGAAGTTATATTTTCATGATGAAATAAAGGTTTATCTCTTTATAAGTTTATCAATTCTTAATGAAGAAAAAAAATCAAGATCTTTACGGATTTTTTTTTTTTCCTTATTCAAATATTTTGAACATTTTAATATACCAACGTCTCTCTCTGTTTCTCTCTCTCTCTCCTTATTTCCTTCCTTTTTCGTCTCACTTTTTTCTTTTCTCTCTCTCTCTCTCTCTCTCTCTCTCTCTCTCTCTCTCTCTCTCTCTTTCTCTTCCAGGCTTTCACTTATTTCTTCCTCATCCACATTTATCTTCCGATTTTTTTTCATCTTTTTTCTTTTCCATATCATTTCAAAAATTTTAAATATTTTTTCTGATCAATTGTAGTTTATTCAAATAATTCTCATTTTTCAATAGCTTGTCTTCTCATTTAATCTTTCTTCTCTCTCTCTCTTTCTTTTCCTCTCTGTCTCTCTCCCTTTCTCTCTCTCTCTCTCTCTCTCTTCTATTTTTCCTTTTCATCCCTTTTATCTTTCTTTTCTCTGTTACTTTTCACTCGCTTCTCTTACTCTTCTCCATCTCTTTTCTTTCGCTTTTCTATGTGTACTGCCTTTCTTTCTTTTTCCCTTTACTCTTTCTGTCTCTCTTCTCTCTATTTCTCTCTTCTTTTTTCTCATTGTTCTCTATCTCTTTCCCACTCTTTTTCCTTTATTTCTTTCTTACCTCTATCATTTTACTCTCTCTTCTTTCTCTCTCACGCTTTTTGTCTCTTTCTCTCTTTTCTTCCTCTCTTACTATTTTTGTCTCTTTCACCCTTCCTCCCTCTCTCTTTCTCACTCATTTTCTTTCTTTCGATTTTTTCTAACTTTTCTCTCTCAATTTTCTCTATCGCCTTCTCTTTTCTCTCTCTTCACTCTTCCGGCTTTCTCTCTCTCTCTCTCCCTCACTCTCTCCATCCCCTCTCTCTTTCTCTCTCTCTCTCTCTCACCCTTCCTCTCTCTTTCTTAGCAATTCTGTCCCCGCGTTTCCTTTATACTGTCTCTGATTCCCTTTGCTTTTTTCTTTATCTGTTTATTTCCCTCTTGGATTATTTCCTGTTACTTCCAACAAATTCTTCCTTTCCTTTAAATATTCTTTCACCACATCATCGACATTTCTCCTTCCATTTCTGTCAATTAAATTCCAAATCTAAAGGTGAAAGTGGCATAAGATCCATGTCCCTTGTCTTCATTACGTTCCTGAATTCGATCTTGATTTTAACACTGAATCAATCACGCATCTGTAAACACCTTTACAAATTCCCTTTCAACCAAATTAGGCGATAGAATCTCTCTCTCTATATATATATTCAAATCACACCTATATATATATATATATATATATATATATATATATATATATATATATATATATTCTTTCTTTCCATTTCCTCTATCATTTTACTCTTTCTTTCTCTCTCACTCTTTTTGTCTCTTTCACTATTTTCTTCTTCTCTTACTGTTTTGTCTCTTTCTCCCCCTCTCTCTTTCTCACTCATTTTCTTTCTTTCGATTTTCTCTATCTTTCCTCTCTCAATTTTCTGTCTCGCTTTCTCTTTTCCCTCTCTTCACTATTCCGTCTCTCTCTCTCTCTCTCTCTCACACACACACACACACACACACACACACACACTTTCTCTCTCGCACCTATATATATATATATATATATATATATATATATATTTATTTTTTATTTTTCTCTGGATCTTAAAACTTCACTTTCAAAAAGTGAAACGAAAAATGAATTTAAAATTTACTCTTTTGACGGCAGTATTAAGCTTCTATAAGTTGACATAGAGGGTGGTGAGGAATGGTATTTCCATGGGGACATCGAAATTATGTTTTTATATATATATATATATATATATATATATATATATATATATATATATATATCTTTTATAGATAGATACATAGATAGGAAGGAGGCACGGTTGAGTAATTGACAGCGGTTTGGAATGAGGAATCGGAGAGCCTTGTCCGAATTCCATTACATTCACTTACGTGCTAATACCCTTGGGAAAGGTATGAATCCTCTTCCTCTCCCTCCAGCTATGGGTAAATAGCAGGACAAACTGGGTTCTATAGCCTTGGATGGCTACTGGTCTAGGAGAAGGGCAACTCTGAATTCAAAACCTGCTGAGGGTCGTTTGAGGACCCTGTGGCACGTAGTGCACCAGGTCTCTGTATTCGGCCCTTCAAAAAGTGTGGATGGTCCTGCACGAAACCTTCACCACTATAATCAAATCTCATGTGCTGTTGGTTTCCTGGTAACTGATCTGCTTCGACGGGAGAGTATATATATATATATATATATATATATATATATATATATATATATATATATAATAGCTAGGCGTTCATATTCGAGGATACCTGTCTATTACAACTGGTTAATTTTTAAAATTTTGGATTTATATATGGTTGCGTATATCGGTGATTTTATGGAAGTGGAAAGAAAAATGTCGTCGGAAAGTCACTCATACGTACGCCAACATACATCCCCGCACGTTCACGCATTGTAGTTCACACAAACATAAACATATATGAATAGTGTGGGACTGGACGTATAAATTAATCAGTTTGTCTGACGATCGAAAGTAGCGTGAAACCCAGAGTCATAATCTCACATCAATCCAACTAAATATGTTAACTCTATCCATGATATTGATCGCTTTCCTATAAGTACCGCGAAAATATAATATATAAATAATATATGTGTGTAAATATATAGAAAAATAGGGAAGAAACTTTAGGTTACTAATTCGAAGTTCTTTAGTATTTTGGGATTTTTAAAATAAAAAAAAAAAGCAGTGCTCAATACCCATGTAGAGCCTAAATTATAATTATTTTTTTAAAATATGATTCCATCGCTACATAATAAATATATACAAAAAAATAAAGACATTTTTATGTTTAACATTACTTTTATAGATACAAGTATTTAAGTAAATGCTCTGTTTATAATAAACAGTATTAAATAACATTTACCGGCCTGAATGTCCGAGAAATTGTCATAGAAAATATTCGTCCTTTGACAGGATTCGAACCTGCATCCTATACGGAACCGTCATTTACGTCCTTTGTGGCCGAGTCGGTTAAGGCACGTCAGCTTAAATAAATTATCGGACTTTGTCCAATTCTTAATATATATATATATATATATATATATATATATATATATATATATAGAGAGAGAGAGAGAGAGAGAGAGAGAGAGAGACATTTATATATTACATTTACATACATGTATAATTATATATATAAAATAATTAATAAGAACACCGGATTATATATCTTATTGTTCTTTTTCTTTTTTAATATATATATATATATATATATATATATATATATATATATATATATATATATATATAAGTTTATCCACTACACTCATCAACTGGTTTAAGCACAAAAATTCTACTATAATTATGTTTCTCTCTCTCCCCCACCCCCGTGTTAATCAGGGACGGACATGAATGCAAATTTTCTCTTGCTCTCTCTGTAACTGATATACGGGCGCAATCACTCAAATCCTGTAACAGAAAAACAATCTTTAATTCACTGGAAATATACAAAGTCATACATTCGTGCAAACAGATATAAAATATAGGCAACATCTCTAAATGCAAAGAACTGCGCATAGAATAACGCTTTATCGATCTGAGAGAAATGACCCCATCGAACAAATCAAGTGTCCTGAAATCAGATTGCTATATAGTGTATAATTAAGGAAACATGACTAAATTAGCAATTTCATTTGTGTTTGACGTCCTTAAATTACTTAATTATAATTTTCTCGTCTTTCCAGTTAATTATTTATTTATTGGCGTTTTGGATCAATCCTAGAATTTATTATTGGATATAGAATCATTCTTTGTTCTTTTACAATCCTCCTTAATTGACACTTTTTTCGCGTTTTTTTTTTTAATTATTTAATAAGACTAATTTTTACACCATCTGACTGTAGTTAATTTAGCAAGTACATGAACATATAAGCTTTTATGAAAAATGTTCCTAATCACATTAGAAATAAAATAAGCTGAAGTCGAGGACTTCGTCCATTTCATAATATATGACGTCATTTGTTTACGTTAAGATATGCTTCGAGCAGATATGAGCGTTCGAGAGAAATCATTGGAAATTTGTAGTTTACAAGCAGTAATTCAACCTTGCTAGCCAGACGCTTCCTCTGTAGCTAAATGATGTTTCCGTGTAGAATACAGGTTCGATTCCTGTCGGAGGACACACATTTTCTCTGATATTTCTGGGACATTTAAGCTGCTAGATGCTGTTAATACTGTTTATTATAAAACAGAGCATTTATTTAAATATTTGTATCTATAAAAAATAACGTTTTCGACGTATGAGTGTCTTTCATTTCAGTTTTTATGTTCATGTTTCGTATGAGACAACAATCCTGCACGGGATTTGCAAACAAATCCACACAAAGGGCATACTGAAGGGTTGGCCGTTATATAGGCTGATTTATTAGCCCGAAATTTAGTGTTAATTCTTAATTCTCTCAGATGGTTAAGACGATTCTTTTCAAAGTTAGTTCTACCTTGGTAGCAGGTATTTCTCCAGTTTTCTCGGTTTTCAACAGCAAGTTCGAACTCCTCTATAGGGATGTTTGCAGCAATTAAATTGTATTTAAGTTAATCCTTGAAGCTTAACTAAGGACCGACTGCGTTACGCTTAGCATGAAAAAGTTGGCTATACATGAGGATTTTCGGCATCCGATCATCACACATTCTGATGACGTGTCTAGCCCATTTGATTTGTAATTGCATCAGAAAGGATTCAATACCACTGACGTCACATTCGATGAAAAGATCAGGGTTAGAGATTTTTTTTCTGCCGTGTATAACCGCGTATTGAACGAAGACAGCGTTTATGAAAAGCATCAATTTGATTGATGTGCGTCCTGTATGGCGTCCACGATTCTGACCCATAAAGAAGTGTGGTGAAAATAACTGGTCGATAGACACTGAAATCTCATGACCATCCCATAGGCGATGCTTAAGCTTCCCAAAGGCATTGGTTGCCTTTGATATTCGGTTAACTATTTCGCCATCCAAAGAGGCACTTGAATTGACTTTGCTTCCTAAGTACGAAAATGATTTCACATACTCCAAGTTGTTGCTGCCAACAGTAATGAGAACGATTGGAAAGGTATGGGCAGGTAGTTTTTTGTTTTACACACATGATCTGCTAAGGTTTAGGCCTTGGTTGACGGACAACTTCAGTTTTCTTTATGCATATAGTTAATCCGAAGGCATTGCAAGTGGTGGAAAAACGATTAACAAGTGCTTGAGCTTCTTCGATTGAGATGGCCACGATCGCAACATCATCAGCAAACAAAAGATCACGAATAATGCTTGCTCGTGTCAGCGATTTTGATATATATATATATATATATATATATATATATATATCTTAATTGATTTAAAATATGTTTTTCGCTACACAGTAATAACCATGTTTCAAAAAATGGATGCTAAAAACTTTAAATTTAATTTTGTAATTAAATTAAAAACATTAGTTCCATTTCATCCTCAAGCGAATTTTGGAGTAAGTTATTTTTAAAATTTACCGAGGTTTAACTACAAGAGAAATTCATAATTTACGTTTTCCAAGGATACAGAGAAATCCAATCACTCAGACAAGGGGTGGTAACGTGTTCAGTTTTATTAACTTTTGTTATATCAGTTATTTGTTACGTTCGAAAAAGGGGTTAAGTTTAGGTACGGATTATATATCTTACTGTTCTTTCTTTTTATTTAAATATACATATATATATATATATATATATATATATATATATGCTAGCAGCATGGCCCGGTGTTGCCCGTGCTTGATTCAAAAATCGTACGATTCATACAGCAAACATAAAAGTGAAATACATCTCTGTCTAGTTAAAAGATTAATATCCATTTACACTAAGCTAAAAATAATTTAATCCCGTTTATGGCTTTTTATTTGTTACTTTAAAATAGCAGAAAATTCGAGTTCTCTTTTAAATAGACAGCACTTTTGAAATGTCAAAGACTTTCATATTCTGTCATTTTGTTGACAGTATTGATAAACTAATCGCAAAAATAATAAATGACTGAAAAACTAGAAAGTCTATAATAATTCATAAAGACCAAGAGATGAATCGGTAACTGTGTTAATTGTGTCGATTCTGTTATTATGGGATTTAATAACTATGGAAGAGAAAACTGCCGAAAGTTTATAAGAGTCAAAAAACTGAAAAGATAACTAAAACCAGAATAAAATGCCGATCAGAAAACTCCATAACGATAAATCAAAATGGAGAAGGAAGCATCTGCACGCCATTTTAAGAGAGCAACCAAGTGAATAATGGATGAAATAACATGAATACATTTGCGAATAAGACATTGGAATAGAGAAAATTAATCATTATCTCTATTGACTCCATAAGAACCAAACATCGTAAGGAGACAGACAAATAATAAACGTAGAAACTGTGGAGACAGAGAAGAGGCCATCAATTATATAAGCGAATGACATTAGTTAGCACAAGAGTTTCACAAATAGGCTAAAATGGGTATTAAAGGTGATCCATTTGGATACTGTACAAGTGATTTGAATTTGATCAAAGGAAAAAAAATAGCATATATGTACAAACCAAATCTAATTATTACCATCATCAAGGTGATGAAGATTTGTTAATGAACGTCGCTGCTCCGGTAGACAACACAGTAAAATGAAAGAAAAGGAGGCAATTCTTCAATAGTCTGGTCTACTAGTAAAAAAAAAAAATAGGGAAAATCTTTATAGAAAAATTGTAGAGACAAGAAATTTCGGAGATTAATGTTCGCTGAGGCCCTGGAGGGGTATATCACATAGAAGAGGAAGAAAAAGAAGAAAAATGAAGAAGAAAAAAGAAGAAATGGAGAAGAAAAAAGAAAAGGTAAAAAGAAGAAAGACTAAGTACAAAGAAGAAGAGGAAAACGAAGAAATAGAAATTAGAAAAAGAAAGAAATAGAAAGAAGTAGAAAGAAATAGAAGAAAGAAGAAGAGAAAGAAAGAAGAAGAAGAAAAAGAAGAAGAAAAAGAAAGGAAGAATAAGTAGGAAGAAGAAAAAAGAGGAAGAAAAAGAAAGAAGAAGAAAAAAGTAGTAGGAAGAAAAACGAGAAAAAAGAAGAAAGAAATAGAAAGAAAAAGAATAAATAAGAATTAGAAAGAAGAAAAAGAAGAAGAAAGAAGTAGAAGATGAATGAAGAAGAAGAAAGAAGAAGAAAGAAGAAGAAAGAAAAAGAAGAGAAGGAATAGAAAAAAGAAGGAAAAGAAGAAGAAAGAAAATAAGAAGAAGGAAAAGAAGAAAAAGAAGGAAAAGAAGAAGAAAAAAGATGGAGGAAAAGAAGAAGAAAAAAGAAGAAGGAAAAGAAGAAGAAAAAGAGGAAAAAGAAGAAGGAAAAGAAGATGAAAAAAGAAGAAAAAGAAGAAGGAAAAGAAGAAGAAAAAAGAAGAAGGAAAAGAAGAAGAAGAAAGCAGAAGAAGGAAAAGAAGAAGAAAGAAAAAAGAAGAAAAAGAAGAAGGAAAAAAAGAAGAAAAGAAGAAGAAGAAGAAAAAGGAAAAAAAAGAAAGAAAAGAAAAAGAAAAAAGAAGAAAAAGAAGAAGGAAAGGAAGAAGAAAAAAGAAGAAAAAGAAGAAGGAAAAGAAGAAGAAAAAAGGAGGAAAAGAAGAAGGAAAATAAGAAAAAAGAAAAAGAAGGAAAATAAGAAGAAAAAGAAAAAGAAGGAAAAGAAGAAGAAAAAAGAAGAAAAAGAAGAAGGAAAAGAAGAAGAAAAAAGAAGAAAAAGAAGAAAGCGGTAGAAAGAAAAAGATGATGAAGAAGAAAAAGAAAAAACAAGAAGAAAAAGATTAGCATTCTTTAGATACTTTCTCAGGCAGTATTCTCTTTTGTGTGTTAATATCATTCTTTGTGAACTTTTTGTCACATGACCGTTGCTTTGCCTTGCATATATCGTCTGCTTGCTCAGTATTATTTTTGCCTTTTTCTTTTCTTTTCATTCTCTTGCTATTGTTCATTGCAAACTTTGTCAAATTCTGTTTGTTATGAACTATAAACAAACCTGTCCAACTTCATTAATAAACTTGTGTTAAAGTAGAATAATATTTTCCCAACTTTTCAGGGAAAATAGGATTATTTAATCATTAAAAAAAAATCCCGCTTCCATACACATAAAACAATTATGTTCACTTTTCACTTGTTGCTCTGTTAATGTCTAAAATATGTATCTATATTTCCATTTCCGGTTGAAAATACCTTTAATCATATTAACCATTTCCCAGGCTAATTTTATTTGACAAAAATATGACGCATATGAAATATGTATGCCTTCACTCATATAAATGTACGTATATTTGCAGCCACTTGTTTCTACCTGTGTGTTCCGTTTCTTGCCTTCAGCCCAGAAACCAAAATGACTTTTTGTGAATGACTCAAAATAATCAAGGATAGGTTTGCAAACCTTTCACATCTGGCCTGTCCAAATCCATTTTTAGAATATGACGTCATATCGCTGACGTCATTTGGCGCCATTATTATCACTTGTATTTTGGGATTTTTGAGCCGTCGTCACGCCATGATGACGCCATTTTTCATTATTTTCATTCGTCTCTTAACCCATATTTCTCTTTTCTCTTTCCAGTCGCAATCAATTTAGATCTATCGCTGCTCCCATATTTACTTTCCTGTTTCGATTTTTACGTACCTCTTTCAGACTTTTATATCGAGCAATCCGTTTGTTCTCCATTTCACTTGTGGATTCCTGTGACTTCCGCTCTGACCTGTATTTTTGAAATATTTCCTTTTTCTCCTCAGTTTTTCTTTCAATCTTTCCAGGCCGTCATTTAATCTCTCTTACCTTTTCTTTTTCCTCTTCTTTTTCTCTTACCTTACCTCGCAGCTTCTGTTGTATCTGCCTCTATTTTCTTCATCCTCTCTTCTTTTCCATTATCGAATTGGATCTTTTCTTTTCCTTCTTTAATTCCCTCCCCAAATCTCTTTCCTCTTCGCTTTCTTTTTAACCTATTTAATGCCAACCGTACAATTGGTTATGCATTATTAAAATAAAAATCCGTTATTGATTCTAAGTTTCCATAAAGTTCTGCTATTAATTACAGGTTTATAAAAATTCAATGACGGCGTAGCTAACGCGTTTGTATAAAGGGATATTAAGGAAGAAATGCTACGTTAGTACTACAATGGTGTTATAATGGAACACACCTATTCTATAGTTAATAGACTCTCCAACCTATAAGTAGGAGTAGTAGTAGCAGTCGCTCAGCGAGTCAGCAGTTAGTTGGTCAGTCAGTCGATGTCGGACGACCGTTAGTCGGATATTAAATTATCAGCCGCCACAACTAGATTGCTGCGTCATTACCTATTATATTAAGTTCCTAACGTTTTGTAGGTCGAACCTATTTTAGGACCGACTTAGTACAAATACAAGCCTCCACTGTGAAACCACTACATAACAACTTTGGCGACGAGGGATTCGAACTCATACGGAGGAAGAAAAACCTTTCGTACACTACAAAAGGATAGGAAGTTGTGGAGAGACATGATCGCCTACTTTCAGAAAGGATACGTTCTACTTGTTGAGGATTGTTAATAAGAATGGACCATTTGTAGATGTCTGTTATTAACATGACCATATTGATATTTAACATAAAATGTCACAAAGTATGAAACACAAGAAGGAACCAAAATGGTTTTATAACAAACAACATTTATATTTATTTTTGTATAAATGATGTATATGCATAGAGTTTACTATTGTGTTGTTATCTCCCTTCGATTGAAAGATTTAATTTTATCTGAGCTCACAAAAGTTGAATGAATTATAAAGCTGAAAAATGCTGAATAAACTGTAGCCTAAGAAAAGTATTTCAAAGAGAAAAGTTCTTGTTGCTTGTTTGGAAATTCTTCGTATATTTGTAATGTAGTTTGGAAAATTCCGTACGTGCGTGCATGCGTAAATATGCTTTTAACGTCTGACCGCCCTGGTCGAGATGGAAATCCTTTTTACAACTGCATCTTGTAGCGAGAAGAGAGAGAGAGAGCGAGCGAGAGAGAGAGCGAGCGAGAGAGAGAGAGCAGCAAGCTCGTGTCTGCTATTTATAATTAATGTAATCACGTGGCAGGATCACAGAAAATTGGCGGGAACCTTGAGTTGGTCCCGCGCGGGAAAAATATTTCTACGTGGGTGGATTGTAACGCCCACTTTGTGTATTGACCAATTAGAAGTTGATATTTCCTGAAAATCTGTATGAAGCTGAATAAACTTGAACATTGATAAGAAAATTGTAGCCGGATGTTAAATACTCCAACAGTTTCAATTCCCGAACTGTGAAGTTCCCTTCCGTTTACTTTCTTCCTTGATAACTACAGTCTTGAAAAAGTTAAATGCAAGGTCATTCGTCATCTTTTGTCTTCTTGAATCTGGTTCATTTTGTATCCTTTCCTCAAACCCTACTATTCTCAGTCTTTTTCATTTTCACTCCCTGTAACCTCCTGCTTACTAGTGGCATTCCAGACTTGCTTGGGATGAAAGAATTGAAAAAATAAATAAATCAAAATATAAAAGTAGAATAATTATAGATTTCTAAAAATTCTGGTATTAATTACAATGGTCAATACGATTTTTGGTGCCAAGAAACAGAACACGATTTTTAGTTAATTCGATGGTGCGATCTTGGCTGAGCGCAAAATTTAGTTAATAAAGGTCATAGAAAACCCATCGGTTTTCAAGTAGGCCGTGCAATTTAAGTCAGCTACACAAAATAAACTATTTTTATAAAGAAAAAAATTGTTTTTGAGTCCAAACTTTTAAAATTGATATACTGAAGTTTTCCAATTTATCGCCGAAATTCAAATTAACTGATAAACTTTATCAGTAATCCACTTTAGTAAACCTGATATAATTATCAGGTTTACTAAAGTGTATCACTGAAAAAGTTTATCAGTTAATTTTAATTTAGGCGATAAATTGGAAAACTTCAGTATCATCAGGTGTTATCAACAAAATGAAACCCTAAAATCTTCTGTTTGATATCCCTAAATTTATTCCATCACCTTTATCCCTTCACTACGGAAGGAAACCAAGAGCATTTTGTTTTGACAGCTGAAAAGAAACCAAGTAAATACATCCCAATTGAATACACCTATTCCATTGTACATAATACTGCTGGGATATTAAAAGGGACTTAACATTGAACATGACAATCAAGAAAGAGAAAATATTTACCATAGTTCTTATGTTTTATTCCTGGTGTTAGTTTATTAAATGATTTGATGAAAATAGTTGTTGGTCTTGGTATATTCAATCGTGTTATTTTTTAAAGACTTAGGGTCTGATTGTTATTGCAAAAATAGTATTTCTCAATAAGCAGACCAATATTTGTTGGTTTAAATACGAATTAAGAGGTTTCTACGATTTTATTTTGAGAAATATTGCCATCGCTCAATATCATATATACAGAAAACAAATGAAAAAATGCTTAAAAAAAAAAAAAAAAAAAGGAGGCTTTTCTGTACAGCAAAATCGATAGCTAACCAAGAAAAAGTAAGGTCATTTTCAGATTCAGCGCCCTCAAATTAGCTAAAAAGAATGTTTGGTATCTCGACACCATTTTTTTTTTTTTTTTTTGCGGACCATTGTTATAGGTTTATGAAAATCCAATTAGATACAGTTGAAATTTCAGCGACACAAAAATGAGGAAAGACAGCTTGGAGAAGTTGACACTCACGAGACATATAATAACATCGAGTAACCTAACATAAAATATTTGGAAGAGATTAGTAATGTGACAAATGATCCATCTCCAGAACATCACTGACGACGCCCTCTAGCGCTAAAAGAGCGTATATTCAAAGCAATGTCTTTAGTTATAGGTTTAAAAAAAAAAAAAAAAAAAACAAGCGATGTAGATCCCTACCTAATTTTTTTTTTCTATAATAAAGCAATGGTCACTATTTCAAAAATGGACCGGTAAGTGTTGGTGTGCTAATCCCAACTTCTTTCTTTTCTTTTTTTTAACATCGGTTCCTGTACAATCATCGAAGTTAAGCAACGTTGAGTACTTGAGCATATCTGCGGCTTGCATTTGAAGCTGGGGTAATGGATAATGGCTGAGAAATCTGAGAGCCGAGTTCAAATTCCACTTTGGCTTTGTTATACTCACTTACGCACAAATAATTTCCACACCTGATATTAACCCTTTGAGCCTTGCGTTCCTGAACAATTTTAACCTTTCTGTCTGAAATTCTGAGTCAAAATTCGCGAATAATTGGTATGTAATGTTTCACGGTAGATGTAAAAATAGTTACAAGTGTTTACCCACCGTTCAACCGGAGTCTGGGCATTAAGTCATTTTTCTCGACCACCGTTCAACCGGTGACTCGGCATTACGTCATTTTTCTCTACCACCAGTAAAACGGTGGTGAGGGCGCAAATTTTAATTAGTAAGATTTGTAACACGAAATCATTATGTCAAAAATCCTTTCAATGTAAAATTAGTTTCTGGCTTTAAATAACCTTGCAAAATCTTTCTTTATTTCCTGAGATACATTAGTTTGCTTTTCTCTTTTTTCTTTTTTTTTCTTTCTTTTTTCTTTTTTTCGTGGAACGCATTATTTCTCCCTTCTTTCTTTTTCTTTCTTTCTTTCTTTCTTTCTTTCATTATATCTTTCGTAAGATACATTATTTCTTTCTTTCTTCTTTCTTTCTTCTTTCTTTCTTTCTTTCTTCTCTCTTCGTTCTTTCTTTCCCGAGATAATTTAGTTTTTCTTGCTCGCTCCCTTTCTTTTTTCTTCCCTGTTATACATTAGTTCTCCTATCTTTCTTTTTCTTTCTTTCTTTCTTTCTTTCTTTCTTTCTTTCTTTCTTTCTTTCTTCATTCGCTTATTTAGACACATTAGTTAGAAAAAATATATTACCAGCCAGACACCGGCAAATATGATTTATTGTAGTGGAGAGGGTTTTGTACAGAACCAACCACACCTGTTTGAAGGACCGAATACAAAGCCTTCAAAATGACCCTTTCTCTTTCTCCTAGACCAGATGCCATCCAAGGCTATAGAACCCAGTCTGTCCTGGCATTTACCCATAGCTGGGGAGAGAAGAAGTGGATTAATAACTTTCCCAAGGGTATTGGCACGTAAGTGAATGTAATGGATTCGGCTGCAATTTTTCTTCATATATATATATATATATATATATATATATATATATATATATATATATATAAATAATAAAATGGACAAAGTCCGACAATTATTTTAAGACATTTTTATGTTTATACATTCTTTTTATAGATACAAATATTTAAGTAAATTCTCTGTTTATAATAAACAGCATTAAACATTTACTGTATAGGATTCAGGTTCGATTCCTATCGGAGGACAAATATTTTCTATGAAAATTTCTCGGACATTCAGGCCGGTAAATCTTGTTTAATACTGTTTATTATAAACAGAGCATTTACTTAAATATTTGTATCTATAAAAAGAATGTATAAGCATAAAAATGTCTATATATATATATATATATATATATATATGTGAGAGGGAAGGGTTGGTCTGCTTGAGATTCGAGTAGGTTGGAATTTATTAAAATGGCGCTGCAATCAAGTCTTGGCTATTTTCTCTTCAGTTTATTTTCTAATCTACAGACAAACATGTTTGAGAGTTTGTTTCTTTTCAGCTTGACTTAATTCCAGTTCCCTCCCTCGGTGTAAGATAACGTGTGTGCCTGCCTGAATTTGGACAGAGCCAAACAAGTCCTTCTCAATAATATAAAAGCTTATTGATTTTCGCGGCCAATAATCAGATTGAAAAAGCAACCATCTCTGGAGGCCAAAATCACGCCATTAAAGCCATCATAGCCATTTGCAAT
>CAHIKZ030002501.1:2292500-2335000 GCA_903632075.3 Acanthosepion pharaonis
CAGGGAATATTTAACATTAAAGAACTGACGAATAAAAACAACTATCATCAAATGATTGATTCGAAAAAGCAAAGACGAACTTAAGTAAACGTTAAAAAAAAATGAAATAGTGATTAACATAGGAAAATATATGTTCCAGATCAGGGATCGGCAACCTTTTCCTAACTATGTGCCGAATTAGGATTTTAAAATGATTTTGTCAGCAGCATACGTATTTTTATACAAGTCAAAATCAATATACCTGTTCTACAATATATTTTATATAGTAATATATACAATATAATATTAATATTAATAATTGATATTAATATTAATAATAAATATTATACATATAATATATATAAATATATATATATAAATATATATATAATAAATATTAATAGTAAATATTGATAATATTTAATAAATATTAATCATAAATATTGATATTAATATTAATAATTAATATTTTAATATTAATAAGTAATATATACAATATAAATATTATATATATAAATATTATAAATATATATATAAATATAATATAAATATAATATATAATATAAATATTATAAATATTACATATAAAATATATATATATCTAAATATATATATTTAAATATATATATAAATATATATATATAATAAATATTAATAAGAAATATTGATATTCATGTTAATAATTGATATTATAATATTAATAAAAGTATTATATGCAGTATATATACTTTAGTATACATTTTATTATAAAAACAGAGCATTTACTTAAATACTTGTGTCTATATAAATAGCATATAACAATGAAATATATCAGAATTAATTGTCGGATTTCATTTCATAATATGTGACGTTATTTGCTTACGTTTAGATACGCTTCGAGCAGATATGAACGTTCGAGGGAAATCATAGAAAATTGTAGTTTAAAAGCAGTAAAATTGGCCTTGCTAATCAGGCGCTCCTCTTTAGCTAAACTAGTATAGCACGTCAGGCAATATAACAGTTCCGTGTAGGGTACAGGTTCGATTCCTGTCGGAGGACGCATGTTTTCTGTGGAAATTTTTCGGACGTTCAGGGCGGTAAATATTGTTAATACTGTTTGTTATAAAAACAGATCATTTACTTAAATGTCTGTATAAATAACGTATAGCAATAGAATATATTAAAATACTTAAGTATAAATTAAATTTGAAACAGTTAAACATTATCTTTGCGTTGTAGTGGTTATTGGTTTGGACTTCGTGACGTCATTTGCGGCTGCGTGCCATTGGAAATTGCTTGGCGTGCCACGGCTTCCGACATTAGATGAAATGGTATGAAGAAAGAGTATATAGAATTGTTATAAATTTAACTCACTCAATTGTGATTCATGTCATGCCAAAAGTTTAAGATGAGGAGAAAAAGTATAAAAAGTAAGACAAAAGCCTAGTCTGTATATGAAAATAAAAAATTGCCATTTTAACTGTCCTTAATCATGGGTTGCAGGGTGTAACCTAATTCCTGATTACATTAGGCGATTAATATGGTCTTGAATAGAAGAAACTTAGGAAAATACTGAGGTAAACCTCATTAAAATAGAAGTAGGATTACATCATTAGCATACGCGTCAATGCTTATTTACATTATTCGGACTATTGTCCTCATCTTTGTCGCCATATTTATTACAACGTGGTGGTGGTTGGAATGTCGAACTGAACCCTTTATTTCGCTCACTTGGGTAGACTGTTCTAGTTCCACGTACCATATTTAATGGATGCCTCTAAGTTCCATGTTTAATGGATATCAGTTATCAGTTATCTCCTATTAATTCCCCTCTCCAAGTTCTCTACTGCCTTAACCGGGTATTGAACTCACACTCTTTGGGTCCTGTCGCTGGATCCAACTAACGCTTTTATCCACTCTGGCAGGAGGACATTCCAACCACCTGAAGAAGGCCGGAGCGTACAACGGCCGAAACGTTGTAATAAATCGTGTACATAATACCTCATCCCAGAAATATAGACAGATACGCCAAAGCTTCTCCAATATTCCTCTGAACCCCGGGGGTCATTTCGTTTCCATCTGCCAGGCCGATGTTATTTGTGCAATATTAACTATAGAGTCCTGATGCCACTACCTACGCAGACTACATCTCCTGCTTAGAGGTAAAAAAAAAAGACGAAAGGAAGAACCTCCCAGGTGAAAACTCGCATAAAACCGACAAATGTCTCCTTGATTTTATTCTGTTGCAAACTGAACCTATGCCTAGCTTGTTTGATTGAATGTAATCCGTATCTCTAAGGTATAAAACCGCACCTATGTGTACCTTCTTGATTCTAGTGCACTGGTTCTCAAATAGAGCACCTGGGCGCACTGGTGCACCCTGGAAGATGTTTAGGTGCACCCTGGAATTCCAGGGAAATATGTGTCCAGATATAAGAAATAAATATATTTACTTCATTATATTGCGGTATCTGTCTCTTTCATATTTATTTAAATTAGGCTTTGTCTGCCCTCACCACAATTAAGTGCAAAAAGAGAGGAACTCTTCAATGTATTGAGGAGAAAAAGAAAGTCTGCCTATCAAATATACGACCAAGCATTAAAGAAATTGCTAAAACTCATCAGGCTGATGTTTCTCATAAATACAAGAATTAATAAACTTAAATGCATATTTCATTTCATATTTTTCTTTTGAATTATTTCTTTTCTGCAATATTTGATTTCATTATAACAGATTTTTCCGAAATTTGTATATAGTGCTCCTACAATTATTGGTAGGATTTCAAGTGCATCCCAACTTCAAAAAGTTTGAGTACCAATGAAATAAACATAGTGTTTGGAATAAAAAGGCAGTTATTTTTTTAATCATTTCACCCCCAAGCAAGGCAATAAAGTCACTAAAACACAAAGAGGTTACAGAGTTAGACAGAATACGAGAAAAAGGAAACAATTATTAAATAGAGAGAAAGAGAGAGAGGGAACAATAAAAGAATAGGAATTAAGAAAACAAAAAATAACGATTTTGCGACGAGATAAAATACCTTCAGTCACAATAAGAAAATATCGACATAAAACCCAAATATAATTTTTCAAACTCAGTCTTGCTACTTTCATCTTCTCTTCAGATATTTCAAAATAATTTTCGGGATTTCATTTTTTATTTCAATCAAAATACCTCTTCTTTTTTATTCAGTGCACAAAAATGTACAATTAACCTTGAAATAGAAGGTTATTCATATAAAAAGTTAGATATGAAAATTAATTCAAAATTAATTTGTTTTCGGAACAATAAATAAACAAGAGAGTATTGGAATAAACCAATTGTGCACCTGAGCACACTTGTGCACCCTGGAAGATGTCTAGCTGCACCCTGGAATTCCAGAGAAATATGTGTCCAGATAAAAGAAATAAATATATTTACTTTATTATAGTGTAGACGCCATTATGAGTTAGGCTTTTCTGCTCTCATCACAATTAAGTGCAAAAAGAGAGGAACTCTTCAATGTATTAAGGATAAAACGAGAGTTCGCTTATCAAATATACGCCCAAACATTAAAGAAATCGCAAAGACTCATCAAGCTCATGTTTCTCATAAACACAAGAATGAATAAATTCAAGGTATGTTTCATTTCATATATATTTTTTATAACATTATTTCTTTATCTGTCTATATTTCTGAGATGAGGTATTACTTACACTATTTACATTGCTCGGACTATCATCCTCATCTTTATTGCCATATTTATCACAACGTTTTAGTCGTTGTACGCTCCGGCCCTCTTCAGGTCGTTGGAATATCAAAATGAACCCTTTATTTCGCTCGCAGGGGTAGACTGTTCTAGTTCCACGTGTCATGTCTAATGTATGTCAGTTATCAGTTACCTCCTGTTAATTCCCATCTCCAAGTTCTCCACCGCCTTAACCAGATATTGAACTCAAGGACACATGCCACAGTGGATAAAGGCGTTAGTTAGATCCAGTGACAGGACCCAAAGAATGTGAGTTCAATACCTGGTTAAGGCGGTGGAGAACTTGGAGAGGAGAATTAACAGAAGAAAACTGATAGCTGACATCCATAAGGGTCCAGTTCGAAATTCCAACCACCTGAAGTAGGCCGGAGCGTACAACGGCCGAAACGTTGTGATAAATATAGCAACAAAGATGAGGAAAGGTGCTATGATTTCCAGGCACCTCCTAACGGTGCCGCCCACTGCTATCGCATTTCCAACTCAATATTATCAAGAAGTAACTTTAGAATGATTCGAACCCGAGTTTCACGTTAGAAAGGCTAAAACTATAACCACTTGGCCACTAGTAGATTAAATTGTCGGTTAAAGAAGTTGCGACTTCAATCTGTGCATCGGTTAGTGCACAAAAATCAAATATGTTTCAATTTGAAGAAAGAAAGTTGTCAAAGAACGGTGAGTAATTATTTGATACCAGTTATCTCCCTTAGCACGGAAGCGGAATGAGTACAATCTAGCACCTGTTTGGTTCAAAATTCCGAAGAGATTATCGATCCTGAAGAAGTCCAGAGGGTAAGATGACTGAAACAGAATATATATATATATATATATATATATATATATATATATATATATATATATATATATATATATATATATATATATATATATATATATATATATATATATATATATATATATATATATATATATATATATATATATATATATATAAAGTATACATAATCAACCCAAATAAATAAATAAAAGTAAATAATAATAAATAAATTAACAAACCAATCCCGCCAAAATAAATTTAAAAGTAGACCACAACAACCAATCCAAAAATTGAACGTAAAAATAATTATAATTCCAATGTAACGATAAAAAGATCATTACTACGTCACTCAAAACCAAATAGAGTAAATAAAAATACACAAAATAAAAAACAAATAAAAATTAATCCAAATAAATAAATAAATGAACAAAGTAACAAATCGTCCCCGCTAAAATAACCGTTAAAACTAATGATAATAAGCATAAATAAGCAAAAACAAATAAAAATAATCAATCCAAATAAATTGAAAACTGTCCCTCGCCAAAATAACAGAATACACTACGGCAAGCAATCTAAACATTGGACCAATAAATAGCTTTAATTATCTTCCCAGACCAAAACAGACTATTAAATAAGCGACCTAAGCAAATTCCCCCACACACAAATTTTTTAGTACGTTGAAAAAACATCAACAACCTAAAAGAATAAATAAATACAAAATGAAAATGAAAAACAAGTAAAATCAATTAACCAAAACAAATAAATAAGTAAACAAACAACCCACTCCCCAAAAATAACCGCTAGAATAGATTACCCACAATGCACCACTGACTCATATATATAAATAGTCGAGGAAAAATCCAACATTCACGACCTGACGATTACGTCTAACATGAAACAGCCTGTCGCCTCTGAGTGTTGACTTCAATGTTCACTTTTTATATTTATATTTACAAACGCTCTATCTCTGTTATTGAGTACTTTATCCCATAAATAAGCACACCTTAAAACTATATTTCTTCATACATATATATATATATATATATATATATATATATATATATATATATATATATATATTATGAAATGGACAAAAGTCCGACAATTATTTTAAGACATTTTTTACCGTCATTTGTTTACATTTTGTTACGCCATGAGCCAATATGAATGTACGTGAGAGATTCATGGAAGATTGAAGTTTAAATACAGTAAATTCGTCCTTGCTAACTGAACGCTCCTTCATGGCCAAATCGGTAAAGGCACGTCAAGCTAAATGATGGTATAGGATACAGGTTCGAATCCTGTCTGAGGATAAATAATTTCCGTGAAAATTTCTCGGACATTCAGGCCGGTATATGTTGTTTAATACTGTTTATTATAAACAGAGCATTTACTTCAATATTTGTATCTATAAAACGAATGTATAAACATAAAAATGTCTTAAAATATATATATATATATATACTTAAAAAAACTAGGAGATCAGTTGAATCCGCTTACCTTGGTTTCAACCTTACGGTATCCTCAGGTGATTTTTATCAATTAACCCCCCCCCAAGCTTTCTTTTTCAAAACAAAAAAAAATAATGAACGCTATATTATTTTTTTTTAAATTAGACAAACGCATGACGTTGGGTTTGATAGAAAGGGAGGAGGAGGACGTGAAGAAGAAGAAGAAGAAGAAGAAGAAGAAAAAAGCAAGAGTATTATAAATGTATCGGTGGGGGGGGTAATTGAAATGAACATTTTTTTTCTTATTCAGCGTCATATGTGCTTAAAATGAATTTTTTAGTATGTATATAAGGACTCATGATTTCGTTTATCTGGTTCAATAAAAATGAAAATAAAGATACTCCAGATGGAATGGCGTGTGATAGTGATAAATTCTCATTTCAAAAGATCCCGTATAAATGGACACAAGACAGATTACGGTCCAATAGAACTCGTTGCCCATGTGATTCCAAACGTCATTTAAATAATCTGATCATCCGCAAACTGACTCGTCATAAATATGCAACGACCGCATTGTCCGGGGTTTGACAGGAGAGTGGCGTAATACAACTACATTTACAGCCAACTCAGCGATATCTGAACGTCACTAGTGAATAATGTCGTCTGTCCAAGCTGATGCCGCATAAATCGGACGCGGCATTATTGTAGGCGTCGATGTAGATATTTATTTAGTTACAAAACAAAAGCGCATATGGAAGCCATGAGCTCAAAATCCGTCTAAAGATAATCTGTGTTCAATCCACACTAATGCTCTTGGAACAGTCGTTGCCACTTTTGTAATATCAACGAATACTCGTTGTCACTTTCGCAAATGCTCGTTGTAGTAGAGACTTTGTAATCACAGATACAACTCTAGTAACGCCGTTGAACAATACTGGTGTCAGACGCCTTCGAATAGCACTCACACTAATAGTACTTGCTCGATAATACTCGCTCGAATTGTAACCCGTATAGTGATCTGAATAGAGAAATAGTATAGTGAATAGAGTAGAGAATAGCGGTCCCTATAGTAATAGAAGACAGAATAGAAATGGTGATCCGTAGAGTAATAGATGATAGACTAGAAATGTGATCAATTTGACGTCACGCGTCTTCCTACATACGCGTTTTCTCTAAGGTCACGTGGTCTACTTAATTTAATAATGGGATCGCCTGTGTTTGCTCACTGGCGATCTGTGTTCAAACTCAAGTGTCGGCAGCGACACTTTATTCCTATATAACGAGTTATTATGCAAATTTTGAAAAAGAGAAAAAAAAAATTTATTTTCACAAAAAGTTATTTCAGTTCAAGTTCCCCTTTTTATTTATATTTGATTTTTGCAAATTTTTATAAAGACAAAACGGAATTAATTTTTATTTCGAAGCAACAATTTTGATAGGATCGTCATTCCAAGATGAACTGAACATTGACAAAATCCTTTGAAAGAAATTCATACAGAAAGCAGGGAGCGATTATTATTTCATTCAATTGAGATTCTTAGAAAAAACGGATACACGTACACACAAGCACAGGCACACACACACACACACACACAACACACCCAAATATATATATATATATATATATATATATATATATATATATATATATATATATATATATACTAGGAGTGTAACCCTTCTTTTACTGGGAATTTTTGCCGTTAAGTTGGAGCATTTTAAGTCCGCCCACCCGAAAATCAATATTAGTAACAACAATTGGGTGCAACTGAGGCGCATCCCCCAAATGGGGGTTAACAATTTGAATGGGGGTGTCCCTGAAAAAGGGACTGTATAATAATAAATAATATTATTGTAATAATTTAAACTATTTATTTTATTAAAGATTTTATGAAAGACATATATCCAAGAAAGTAAATAGTAAAAAAACGTTGCTGAGTGTTATAATGGACAGGATGTAGTGGAGAGCCATTGTCACCAAGAATTTGGACTCAAAACTGGTACCGAAGAATTATCTATCAAACAAAAAGAAATTTATCGAAATCGAAGGAAAACTTTGGAAATGCATAAACATCCGATCACACAGACACACACACACAAACACACACACATACATATACACACACCTTTTTGAGAAATATATATATATATATATATATATATATATATAGGATTAATACAAAAATTAGATTTGTCACTTACCTATATTCAGTATCCCGACTCCAAGTTTCGTAGACTAACGTCAGGAAGTTTCAATAATTGAGTACCGATTTTCTTATTTTTAAGTTAAACTTTTTTTGTATATATATGGGAAAAATATATACCCGTGTTTTCAAATGTTTTATTTTTAACCGGGTGCATTATGAAATTGGGCTGTGACGCTCTGCGTGGCCGAGCAGTTTAAAGCACACCGAATTAAATGGGCATTTATCTTAAAAATGGAGATGCAGGTTCAAAGACTGCCGGTGAACATATTTTCTTTATTAAGTTTTATAACAGGGTGCAATGGTTAAATTTTCGCCATTTTATATTTTTAATTTCGCGCATGCGCGTTTGTTGTTTTTGATTTTGTCGACTGCACGGTATCGTAGAGTCATTTTGCGCATCGTCTGTGAGAAAAGGCGGACCATGACGCTATCTAGCTATCTCACGCTCTTCATATCTATCTAGCTATTTAGTTTTCTCATTCTGTTCATGTCTACATCCTTTTGTCCATAGCAATCACAGTCTGTACATTATCTATCAATCTGTTTATAGGATCTGTTTATCTATCTATCTATCTATCTATCTATCTATCTATCTATCTATCTATCTGTGTGTCATAGTCCGTTCATATCTATTTCAGTCTGTTCATATCTATGTCCTTTTGTCCATATCAATCACAGTCTGTACATTATCTATCAATCTATCTCTCTCTCTATCTATCTGTCTGCCTGTCTGTCTGCCATAGTCTGTTCATATCTATTTCAGTCTGTTCATATCTATATATCTGTCTGTGTATCTCAATCTATTCATATCTATCTATCTATCTATCTATCTATCTATCTATCTATCCATCTCATTCTGTTCGTATCTATATATTTATCTGTCTATCTCTGTCCACATCTGTCACTTTGCATGTCTATTTAGCTAGCTAGCTATTAGTTTGACTCGTAAGCAATTTGCATTTTGGTGAAACTTGTAACATTATGAAGAATCAATTTGAAATGCAAAATCGTGAATTAATTATGACTCAACGAAATAGAAAGCAAATGGAAATTAAGTCATTTCTAATTTAGTGCTATAAACCGAACGTGACGAGTTGAATGTATTCGATTTTTGGATGCCATTGTTGATATTTCATTTAGATTGCAGGAAGAATAAAGCGCCATTCGTGGTCGCTTATTCGGAGATGGAAAAACAAAAAAAAAACATTAAAAAAATCGGTCGATGGTCGGAAAAAAGACAGATCGATATATAAGTGCAATCTGACCTAAGCTTATCTTTCGACGGATCAATACAGGCCATAACGCACTTCCTATAAACAGATTGATCAGAAATACGAGGAGGTGATGAAAAGTTCTCGCCCCAACCAATAAGAGTTACGAAAAGAATTTGGGCTGATTTTGGTCTGTCCGAGGAATTTTCAATACTCTATTAAATATCTGTCTACAGAGAACGACGGATAAATTGTCACCAATTTATATTTTTAATTTCGCGCATGCGCGTTGTTTTTCTTTAATTTTGTCGACTGCACAGTATAGTAGGGTCAGTTGGGCACTGTCTGGGAGAAAAAGAGCACCATTACGTTATTCACTCCGCCAGAAATTTAGAAACGCTCTACTACTTGGCATTCGCGCCTGAAGCTCCAATATGAACATTTAAGCGTGTTGGGGTGTCAGTCTGAGGACAGTGCAGAGGATTCGGAATTTTTCGGGTGAGTCTAATGGTCATTACGAAGGCGTATGAAGTGATCACTAGTGATGACGACTCTTATAACAGAGTCTGAGTTCCTGTGGGAAGATGAATAGAGGCGTTATGCCTCCATTCATCTTCCCACAGGAACTCAGACTCAATACGGATGCCTAAATCAAGTGTCTTGAGGAGATAGTGGTACCCTCGGTGAAGAGTGGTTTCTAGAAGTTCCTCTGTGTGGCAACAGTATTCCGCTTCATTCCACACAAGCAGGAGAATCCAGTCATGGCTGTCAGACAATTTCTGCGACCACATCACCCCCTTACATCTGGTGACCTAATTCCCTAGACTTGCAACCCACTTGATTATTATATGTTGAACGCAGTTGAGTGAAAAACCAACAAAACTCCTTATAACACCAAAGACGAACTGAAGGCAAGGATTATGCCAACACTCGCCAACCTAAAAAAGCAAACCGCCCAGAAGAGTTGCAGGAGATTCCGAAGTTGTCTGGAGGCTGTGGTTGAAGTCAATGGCGTTTTTTGCTGAATTTACTCTTTAGTATTTCAAGATATTTTTGTATAATTTTGGTAAATATATCTGTTAAAGTAAGATGTCAGTGTTATGTTCATTTTGGTGTAATTTAGACGACAATTTATTTATCGCAACTGTATATTTCTGAGATGATATGTATTTATTTACACTATTTACATCATTCGAACTGTTTTCCTCATCTTTATTGCCATATTCACAAGGTTTCGGCCGTTCTACGCTCCGGCCTTCTTCTGGTGATATTTCTTGGAATTTCGAACCGAAATCCTTTATTTAATCGAAGTGGGTAAATTGTTCTAATTCAATGTGCCTTGACGTTTTTTTGGATGTCTTAGTTAATTCCATTTAGTAACTCAACTCTCCAACTTTTGTTCCCTCTGCTGTGGCTAGGGATTGAACTCACAACTCTTTGGGTCAAGTCACTTTTTGGATTACTCAACCAACGCTTTTATCGAAGGATATATGACCCACTGGATTTCTTTTTATTTCCATGATCTTTCGTTCTTAAACGAAACAAAAGAAAAAAAACAAAGAAGCCAAAAGGAAACAAAACGAAAGAAAGAAAGAAACTAAAACGAATGAAAGAAAGAAAGAAACAAACAAACAAAGAAGTCATTGATTATAAGAGGTGAGAAAGAAAGAAAGAAAGACACCAAAACGAAACAAAAAAGAAAGAAAGAAAGAAACTAAAACGAATGAAAGAAAGAAAGAAACCAACACAAAACAAAAAAGAAAGAAACTAAAACGAATGAAAGAAAGAAAGAAAGAAAGAAAGAAAGAAAGAAAGAAAGACACCAAAACGAAACAAAAAAGAAAGAAAGAAACTAAAATGATTGAAAGAAAGAAAGAAAGAAAGAAAGAAAGAAAGAAACCAAAACAAAATAAAAAAGAAAGAAAGAAAGAAAGAAACCAAAACGAAACAAAAAAGATAGAAAGAAAGAAAGAAAGAACTAAAACGAATGAAAGAAAGAAACAAACAAAGAAAGAAACCAAAACAGAACAAAAAAGAAAGAAAGAAAGAAACCAAAACGAAACAAAAAAGGAAGAAAGAAAGAAACTAAAACGAATGAAAGAAACCAAAACGAAACAACAATGAAAGAAAGAAAGAAACTAAATGAATGAAAGAAAGAAAGAAAGAAACCAAAACAAAACAAAAAAGAAAGAAACTAAAACGAATGAAAGAAAGAAAGAAAGAAAGAAAGACACCAAAACGAAACAAAAAAGAAAGAAAGAAAGAAACCAAAACGAAACAAAAAAGATAAAAAGAAAGAAAGAAACTAAAACGAATGAAAGAAAGAAACAAACAAAGAAAGAAACCAAAACAAAACAAAAAAGAAAGAAAGAAAGAAACCAAAACGAAACAAAAAAGGAAGAAAGAAAGAAACTAAAACGAATGAAAGAAAGAAAGAAAGAAAGAAAGACACCAAAACGAAACAAAAAAGAAAGAAAGAAAGAAAGAAACTAAAACCAATGAAAGAAAGAAACCAAAACAAAACAAAAAAGAAAGAAAGAAACTAAAACGAATGAAAGAAAGAAAGAAAGAAAAAACCAAAACGAAACAAAAAAGAAAGAAAGAAAGAAACTAAAACGAATGAAAGAAAGAAACCAAAACAAAACAAAAAAGAAAGAAAGAAAGAAACCAAAACGAAACAAAAAAGATAAAAAGAAAGAAAGAAACTAAAACGAATGAAAGAAAGAAACAAAGAAAGAAACCAAAACGAAACAAAAAAGAAAGAAAGAAAGAAACTAAAACGAATGAAAGAAACCAAAACGAAACAACAATGAAAGAAAGAAAGAAACTAAAATGAATGAAAGAAAGAAAGAAAGAAACCAAAACAAAACAAAAAAGAAAGAAAGAAACTAAAACGAATGAAAGAAAGAAAGAAAGAAAGACAGACAGACAGAAAGAAAGAAAGAAAGAAAGAAAGAAAGAAAGAAAGAAAGAAAGGAACCAAAACAAATTAAAAAAGGGAGAAAGAAACCAAAACGAAATAAAAAAGCTAAAAATAAGAAAGAAACCAAAACGAAAGAAAGAAAGAAAAGGAAAGAAAGAAAAGAATGCTTTATTTGCTTGTCGCCCTCTCTATGGGTTATTAAGTACAAGGTATTATTCCTTCTGAGTTATGCATCAATTGAATGCGATAAACTCTGGTAGTTAAATATGAACAGACTCACGACATATTAGACTTGATATTAGAACAGATTGATACCGCGACATAATGATGAAAATAGAAACTGAGAAGAAAAAAATATTTGAGAGAAATAGAAAAAAAAAAGACCCGAAAAGTGTCTTGGAAACAGACTGAAAGAAATGATGAAATATGAGGTCATTTGAACTGATCGTCATTTTCGCTGAGGATGAAGGAACAGATCCGCCCACCCAAAATTGAAAATGATGGAGCAGCCATTAATGACAAAAATGGCGCCCGATAATTGATCAGTGTTGGTTCAGGCTCGTTCATTTTCAAGACGACCCATTCACGTTTTCAGCGAAATGATAGAATAGTTAGCCTGCCAGTCGCTGAATAAGGACAATCTGCAATAATAGACGGTTATTAAACGACATTTACTGAGGATTGTGGATTTTATAAGAATACAAATATCCCTAGATTATATTCTGCGCTGATCAGTTGCCAATTGGGGTTTCTTTCTTCGATTATAGTTGAAGATTTTCTTCTTAACAAAATTTTCAAGTACGGTTTTGTATTATTCTCTGACTAAATATCTTTTACAATATCATTCATTGGTTTACTAACAAGATTACGTTAGACACACGTGAATTTTGCGATTGTATATATGTTTATATTAAACACATATACACTATATAGCAAACGAAATCATATTAAATTTATGAGATTAGAACGTTGGCTTTTTGTCCATGAAAACTGACTTCGGAATATGAACAAATTCGATTTGTCAGAAAAGTGACTTCTTTATGTTATCGGCGTGAAGAAGTGACCCCGGCGTATGCCACCTTTGGAAAGTTTCTGGAAGCACCGAGAGTGAAACTGTGTAAATGGAACTGTTCGTTGATGGTTGTGAGCGTGCAACCTTTGCTGAAACTCTTGATTATGCCAGGCAATGAACACTCTCCCAGAAACTGTTATGCCTAATCAACATAGTGCAATATAAACTACAAGTGGGTGTTGGACAAATACAATGTGACTGTACAGCGCTCAGTAACAGGAATGGCTAGCAGATAAACATACTTGGAAACAAGCGGTCAACAATTATTAAATTTATGTAAATTTTGTGACAAAGTATGTGGGTCAGCAGCAGGTCTGGAGAGTAGCAGATAACCTCGAAGACTGTACTAGTCTTTCGTCTTCCATAAATGCAGAAAAGCTTGTGAAGAAGGATTTTGAAATTTATACGCTCCTTGTTCAATCAAAAATTGAATGGATGACCTTCTGGCAAATGGCAGTCGCTATTAAAAAATTGTCAATCATTATTAAAATATACACTGATCCTCACATTATTAACCACTTTAAATTTTACGAATCTTTAAAAAAACATTTAAGAATTCACAAAAGGATCTTTTAGATAGTATGTATAAATTATATGAGAGTATATTTCATTTTTAGGGTGTGTTATCAATTTTAGCAAATTTTCCAAGTTTCACGTTAAATAACCACTTTATTCAAACTCAAAGAAACATTAATGTGTCATTCTAAACTTTTGTTCAGACAACATCTTTTCTTTCTTTCTTTTTACTAAGATTCATTTGTTCTTCTTTCATGCGCTTTCTTTCTTTAGTTCTTTCTTTCTTTATTTCCGTTTTCTATGCTTTCTTTCTTTCTTCTTTCAAATACATTAGTTCCTCTTTCTTTCTTTCTTTCTTTCTTTCTTTCTTTCTTTCGTTCTTTCATTCTTTCATTCTTTCATCTGTTCCTTTTTTACTATCCTTCTTTCTTTTTTCCTCAATATACAGTAGTTCCTCTTTCTTTCCTGCGATTTTTTTTCTTTCCTTCCTTCGTACGTTCTTACTTCTGTCTTTTTTATTTCGTTCGTTCATTTTCTTTGTTTGTTTGTTTCTTTATTCTTTCTTTCTTTCTTTCTTTCTTTCTTTCTTTCTTTCTTTCTTTCCCTCCCTTTAGATACCTTAGTTCTCTTTTCTTTCTTTCTTTCTTTTTTTGATTTTATTTTCTTTCTTTCTTTCTTTCTTTCTTTCTTTCTTTCTTTCTTTCTTGATTATTTCTTTCTTTCTTTCTTTCTTTCTTTCTTTCTTTCTTTCTTTCTTTCTTTCCAGAGATATATTAGTTCTCTTTTGTTTCATTGATTTAATCATTCTTTGTTTGTTTGTTTGTTTGTTTGTTTCTTTCTTTCTTTCTTTCTTTCTTTCTTTCTTTCCCTCCCTTTAGATACCTTAGTTCTCTTTTCTTTCTTTCTTTCTTTCTTTCTTTCTTTCTTTCTTTCTTTCTTTCTTTCTTCCCAGAGATATATTAGTTCTCTTTTGTTTCATTGATTTAATCATTCTTTGTTTGTTTGTTTGTTTGTTTCTTTCTTTCTTTCCCCCCCTTTAGATACCTTAGTTCTCTTTTCTTTCTTTCTTTCTTTCTTTGTTTCTTTCTTGATTATTTCTTTCTTCCTTTCTTTCTTTCTTTCTTTCTTTCTTCCCAGACATAAATTAATTCTTTTTTCTTTCTTCCTTACTTCCTTTCTTTGTTTTTTTAGATACATTCGTTCTTTTTTCTTTTCTTTCTTTCTTTCTTTCTTTCTTTCTTTCTTTCTTTCTTTCTTTCCAGAGTTACATTAGTTCTCTTTTTTTTCCTTTCATTCATTCTTCACAAAGATACAAGAGTTATCTTTTCTTTCTTTCTTTCTTTCTTTCTTTCTTTATTTATTTATTTATTTATTTATTTATTTACTTATTTAGATTCATTCGTTCTCTTTTCTTTCTTTCTTTCTTTCTTTCTTTCTTTCTTTCTTTCTTCCATTATTTCTTCCTGGAGACACATTCGTTCTCTTTTGTTTGTTTCTTTCTTTCTTCCCCAAAATACATTTGTTCTTTCTTTCTTTCCTTTTTTTTTTCTTTCTTTCCAACCATATTTCCCAAGCTTCACAATATTAACTACTTTATGCAAACACCAAGAAACATTAAGTTGAAATTAAAAACTAATAAAAGCTTCACAGAAATACCTGTCTAGTTAATGTGCCGGATATTTCAAATATGGCGTCTGATTTAAAGCAGATTGCTGCCATTCTTACGACAACTGAATTTCTAACGAGGATTGTAAAAGTTCGGCCGTAGAAGTATCCAGAATTCTGAAATGTAACAAACATAAGTTGTAATTGAAAACTATAATGGCAGAAAGTTACGCAAAACTTACGAAGTATTAAATGAAAAATGTGAAATGTGCCATTATCATGACGGCAAAAGTATAAAGACAAAATAGTAATGTGAAATACGTGGTCCTTGATCTGAAGAAATAGTCTCCAAAATATTTCATCCATTGATTTGATCAGCTGTTATATTTCTTCATCTAAAATAGACTAAGGCAGAATAGTTTTGCGTTGCTGGTAAATGGACAAACGCCACTATAAATATTCCGATTCAGTCTTTTTCCACAATTTGTCAGTCGAGTTTTTTTTTTCTTTCTTTCTTTCTTTCTTTCTTTCTTTCTTTATTTATTTATTTATTTATTTATTTATTCATTAAACCATTCATCCATTTCGTTCGTTCTTTCTTTCTGGCTTTCTTTCTTTCTTTTTTTTTTCAAATACATTAATTTTCCTTTTTTCTTTCCTGAGATACATTAGTTCTCTTTCCTTTCTTTTTATATTTCTTTCTTTCTTTTTTCTTTCTTTCTGTCCTTTTTTCTTTTTCTTTCTTTCTTTCGTTCGTCCTTTTTCTTTCTTTCTTTCTTTCTTTCGTTTGTTCTTTCGTTCGTACTTTCTTTCTTTCGTACTTACTTTCGCACTTTCTTTCTTTCCTGAGGTCCATTACTTCCTCTTTCTTTCGTTCGTTTGTTCTTTCTTTCTTTCGTTCATTCTTTCTTTCTTCCTTGAGATTCATTAATTTCTACTTTTCATTCGTTATTTCTTTCTTTCTTTCTTTCTTTTTTTTTTTTTTTTTTGTTCTTTCTCCCATGAGATACATTAGTTTCTTTCTTTTAAAAAGTTTCACTTCTGGTGAACATCATTAGATTCTCTTGGAGACACATTTCGCTCATTATTCCTTCTTTTGGTCTCACCTTTTCTACTGGCATGAGGTGGAACGATCATATTGCAACAGTTGCCAATCAGTGTGCTAGGGAAGTTGGTAAACTGTGATGTGCCAGACAATTTTTCTCCTCCTCAGAGGCCATCCATTTATAAATATAACATTCCTTCGCGCATTGCATATGCTGTCATATCTGTTTGGTCCGCGAAAGAAGGATCGGCAATTGTATCGGTCTTGACCTGGCATCTTGATTACAATCACTTTCCCACCGCTGTGGCGTGTCTTCCTTCTTTCTTTACTACAAATATTTTCAGGGCAGTTGTTCTAATGAGATCCCATCCTTGGTTTCCCCGACTGTGTGAATTTAAGCGTACTACTAGATTGGTCACTAAGACATCGTTTAATGTTAAAATAGCCATATGTAACCGTAAGTTCTATTTAAATATTTCCTTTTCTCGCCTTTGGAACTCTCGTATGTTTTCTTGCTTCCCTGCTGTCTACGAACTTCAAAAATTAAAATACAATGTCAATCGCCATCTTCTGTCTTCCAGAACCCTGTTCTTTTATTGTCCTATCTCCTTACTAAAGTACTTTCTTGTACTGCTCCAGAAAGCACCGGGTTCGTTCTATTTCTTAACACGAGGCTGATTAGACCCAAAATAGAGCATTACAGTCATGTCTAGGCCGGAGCTTTCACTGATTACCACTTTCGAGAAAATTCCACGACTTGGCCATTTCAAAAGTAAAAACGAAATGCGTTTTTTTTATTATTCATAACAAACGCCTACGAAATGATCTCAGGGTCAGTGAGACGAAGAAAACTCATCTCAATATTAACTGCTTTACAATTTTAATAACGTTATGGAAAGTTTTAATTAACTCAGTCTTTAATTAATAATATTACGATAACACCACCACTTATTGAACTTCGAATTAAGCTTAAAGCTCTACGATCAAATATTAATTTACCCTACCGAAGGCAAAAAAAAAAAATCATATTGAATATATACACACACCCATACTAATATACAACACTTACACACATCATACTCACTCACTCCCTAAGAACCAAATAACACACACTGAATAGAGACGCATCCCCTTTCCAGGAACCAATAAAACTGTCAAACTGACCAAGGGAATTCAGAGCAGCGTGAATCCATCCAGCTCTTATCTTAAATAACAACTTAAAAGAGACTGTTTCACCAACACAAGGACTGACTAAAATTCATGTTAAAAAATATAAAAAACAAAACAAATGAAAACTACAAAGAAAGTTCATTTCCTCCATCAAGTCATTTACTTCTGTAGTTCACTGCTACTAACAAGCAGATTTTTTCCTGATGATGGCCATGCTGGACGAAACTATTCGAGGAATCTAACTGAAATAATAAAAACGAAAGAATATTAACATACAACCCAGTATGTCTGAAGATTGTATTTTTTTAATATTTTATTGTTCAAAACACACACACACACTTGTATATATATATATATATATATATATATATATATATATATATATATATATATGTGTGTGTGTGTGTGTGTGTGTGTGTGTGTGTGTATATGTATATGTATGCATGAGTGTAAGACATAGCAAGATAAGCAGTCCAAGACAAATTGGTAATGTTAGAATCAAATAAATGCAGAAATTTAACAGACTCGGAAATATTTTAGAAGACGACAGAAATCTGAAGTTGCATTTGAATAGCGAACGATGACATATATTTCATGAACAACAAAGATTGCTAACTAAGTCTTATGGTTTTACTGTTAAAATAGCTAAATGTAACCGTAAGTTCTATTCAAATAGTTCCTTTTCTCGCCTGTGGAATTCTCTTATAAGTTATTTCTTCCTTGCTGCCTACGAACTTCAAAAATTAAAATACAATGTCAATCGCCATCTTCTGTCTTCCAGGGCCCTGTTTTTTATTGTCTTTTATCCTCAAAATAGTATCCTCATTCTCTTCCAGTCCCAGCACTCCTTTACATCTTAGTGGCATTATCGCCTTGTTTGAGTTTAAAAAAATTAAAAGAATTCAAATATTCCCTTGTTTTCTTGGTTGGAGTAGAGTCATGCAAAAGGTTGTATCTTTTTTTTTCATCTTTTACCTTCTTTTTTAGTCACGGTCGAATGTGTGCATTCAAAAAAATATGGATGTACGAATTGTCATCTTAAAATCAGCTGAAAGTTATCATGGTCTCACCAATTTAACACTTATACTCCCATCCTAAGATGCGATACCATCACCCACTTGATGTTTCGAATTGTGAGGGTGATTTCCGTCAGTAACCCCAGATTTTCCCCGTACGTCTACCTCATCGACGGTAACACGGCATTCGTCGGTGAAAAGAACGATCGAAAAACTAGTTTTCATGTGTTTCTCGTTTTATCCGATTTTACTTACGGATTTCTTTTTAAAGAAGGCAAAGGTAAATGATTAGACAAGCAGAGCCAGTTTTAAAACCTGAGATATTTGTGCTTACAGACACGTTTCACTGCCATACAGAAACTAAATTTGATGGCCATCACCGAGAGTACGTTTGTGTGGTATGGACAGCGCCGCCTGTTGTTCTTCTGGTTCAATACTCTGGCTATATTCAAGAACTTCGCTATCGCCGAGAAAATGTTGTTGACGGCAAGATTCACGACCACGTCCTTTCATATTCTCTCTCAAATTTGATGCTGACATGTTAATGTTTTCAACAGGTAATAAGATTTCGTGCATACTGCATTACATTATATTAGGGTTCCGTGTGTGTGTGTGTGTGCGTGTGTGTGTGTGTGTGTTTGTGTGTATGTGTAGAGAGAGAGGGGGAGATACAATGAACAGACTAAAATAGATAGATAGATAGATAAGGAACAAACTAAGATAGATAGATAGATAGATAGATAGATAGATAGATAAGTAACGGACTAAGATAGATAGATAGATAGATAGATAGATAGATAGATAGATAGATAGATAGATAGATAGATAGATAGAAAGGAACAGACTAAGATAGATAGATAGATAGATAAGGAACAGACTAAGATAGATAGATAGATAAGGAACAGACTAAGATAGATAGATTTCACCAGAAATCGAGAAAATGATACAAAATAAAGAATTTCGTTAACACAGAGATTTCGTTGATCTTTTAAATTTTAAATTATATATATATATATATATATATATATATATATATATATATATATATATATATATATATATATATATATATATATATTCATATATATATATATATATATATATATATATATATATATATATATATATATATATATATATATAGCCAATCTTTAACATATATACGTGTTTGTACATGAACATGCTTGCCAATAGATCTCCAATGTTTCAGACTCTTGCGCAAACACATGACGTACGTCTATACAGACTTAACAAAAAAACGCCTTGACACTAGGGACAACCTACGCATCCATGAAATGATTCTCAAAATCGATATCAATCAATCCGTATTTTGCAAATCTTTGGTCCTCGTCCGAAGTCAATTAATCAACTGACAGTAATCCATTGGCGGAAAGACACGGAACAGATTTTTACAAAAGTCTGCCTGATGAAAATGTCACGTGACGGAAAAACGAGCGTCAACACATTTGTGTGCGCTTCATTTTCACCTGACAAAAATGAAGTGAAAGACAATAACGACGCACAAATGGCGATCGACTTCCCTTAAGCATCCACCTGGGACTGGGACAAGAAAAAAGAAAAGGCGAAAGCGAATGATGTATGCCTTTAGAAAGCGATAAACAACAAGTTGGGTAGTTAAGGTATTACTGGCAGGGTTAGGGTCCCTAAATAATTTATGTCACAAAAGGGGACCTAATTCAACAGAATAGCAACGCGGGTGGCAATATGGTAAAGAGCAGAAAACAGGATTTCATTTGATTAATTATTTCAATAGATCATCTTTGACTGCCGTCGAAGATAGATAGATAGATAGATAGAGAGATAGATATGGACACTCTGATAGATAGATAGATAGATAGATAGATAGATAGATAGATTCAGTCATTTTCCAACTTTCGTAACATACACCCATTATTTATGATAGCTTTGTATACTATGTTATTGGTTAAGCATTTATTGTTAAGTAGCAATTTACTTTGTTTCACTCGTTCCATTTAATTGTGCTATTTTGCTGCATATTATTGTTATTGTTGCTGTAACTGTTATTGGTTTTGTTGGGTATTTTTCTTTATTGTGCTTAGTTATTATTTTCTCCATGTTATCCATTGCAGCTGTAACTAATTTTGACTGTATTTTTGTTGATAATTCTTGATAATTCGCTGTTTGTAGGGAAGTGTTTGTCAATTATTTTGAAGAATATTTTCCCTATTTTTGTTCTTATCGTATTGTTATAGGAAGAGTTGGACCAAATTATATTTCGTATGCTGTTGTTTTTGTCTGAATTATTTTCGTTTATGTGTTCTGGTTTGTTTGAATATCCGCTGTTTCTTACGGGTGATTCGTATGTTTGTTTTTTTTATTTTCATTGAATATTTTGGGACTAGAAAAATTTGTTGAAATTCTTTTATTTATAGATATAGGTATTTATCTAAATACGTCGGTTGATAGAATTTCTGTTAATGTATAAGAAATGTCATTGAGTCTGCGCTAATCTCATAATCCTAATTCTCAATGATAAACATAAGACCAGGCTCATACATAATATCACCTATCGTCATAAAAGAAATAGTAACAAAATGCGGTTTCCAAGTTAGTACAGACAAAAAAAGGTCTATTTGGAGGGGGCTGATTTACAGACAAAACAGACAGCGGTTGTAATATAAAAAAAAGAGAAAATCACTGGTTTCTAATCGTCAGATCTGATAAACTAATTTAATGTATTTTCCTCTTAACCTAAAAATCACCATTTTCTTTATAAAATAATTTTTTCTTTCATTCCAACCTGAAGTCGCCAAGCCCAACAGACTTTGGCGAAACGCGATGTCACATAAAACAGTTTTCTCTACTTTGTACCATTATCTCCACTTTTGTTTCGGAAACTATTTGACATCCTACTAACGCCCACGCATATATATATATATATATATATATATATATATATATATATATATATATATATATATTAGTCTCGCTGTTATACAGACTGAGAAAGGAACGGATAAAAATTTTCAAAAATCACGCGCTAAATATTTCAACTACCACCAATGCTAAAGTGATCATCTTTCTCGACGTGAAATTAGACTTGAATAATGGTTATTACAAGGCATATACCAAAGATCTATATAACCATAGAAACATCAGTAATGAATCAAACCATCATCATAAAATTCTACATAATTTACGTAAATCAGTCCAAGTTAGATGGTCTACCAATTCCAATAATAAGGAAATATTTGATAATAATAGAATCAAATATATAAAGGCTTTAGGACTAAGCAAACATAAAGTAAATTTAGAGTACTTAGAAAAAACAAATAAGTTAAAGAATAAACAGAAATACCGTAAGCGTAACATCATATGGGTTAATTCATTACTTTTAAAAATGTATTTCTTTTATTTGTCTGAAGAAGGTCACGAGACCAGTAACACGTGTAGCAGAGATATGAAGAATAAAATATAATATATATATTAAAACAAATCCATATTATAACCAAAAACCTTTGCGGTTTCTCTCTTAAAATATACATTTTTTCCCTCGTTGGAACAACTATAAGGTTTTCCATGTATCCATCTATATATATATATATATATATATATATATATATAATTACGGACACCGGATTCTATAAAGATGACGTGTAATTCTACTCAGTAAAACAAGGCCACGGCATATAGACTGATTGACAAAGGAAGTGACAAAATTTTTCAAAAATCACGCGCTAAATATTACCACTACCACCAATGCTAAAGTGGTCAGCTTTCTCGACGTGAAATTAGACTTGAATAATGGTTATTACAAACCATATACAAAGATATATATATATATATATATATATATATATATATATATATATATATATATATATATATATATATATACCATAGATGGATCAGTAAAGAATCAAATTCTACATAATTTACCTAAATCAGTCAAGTTAGATGATCTACCAACTCCAGCAATAAGGAAATATTTGATAATAATATAATCAAATATATAAAGGCTTTAGGACCAACCAAACATAAAGAAAGTTTAGAGTACTTAGAAAAAACAAAGACGGTAAAAATAAACCGAAACACCGTAAGCGTGAAATTATACGGTTCCATCCAGCTTTTAATCGTAATGTTAATGCGAATATCGGAAGAACATAGACAAATCCATATCCCAACATAACATTAAATTAAACAAATATATCTCCAACAAAGTCAACGTAATTTTTTTCTAAAAACAAATGCGACTGCCGAAAACATATGATCTGTCCCTTAAACGGTTAATGCATGACTGATAATATTGTATACCGAGCTAGCATACATTCCGATAAAGATGTTGAATTTTATTTTGACCTCACTAAAAATCATTGAAAACTTCGTTTCTAACATCATCCAATGACTTTTGTTAATATAAAATTTTAAAAAACAGCACTGCTCTCTCCAAATATTTCTGACAATTGAAGAATGATGACAATTCACCTTTCAACAACTGGGATATTATAGCAAGAGCCAAATTTTACAACGGGGAAGAAAACTTATAATTATAACTTGTGTCTTGTTGATAAATTGGTTATCTTAAAACACATAAATAACAGTAGCTTATTCACAAGAGAAATGAATTGATGGTTATATAATCCTAAAATAAATATCTGCTTAAATAAGTTGATCCAGATTAATTTTTAATATAAATTAGTATTTTTAAGGTAAATTACAGTTTTCTTTTGTTTTGTTTTTTGCATAAAGAAATAATATTCACAGTTCTAAAATATTTTTAAACATATATATATATACAAATCCCGTTTATTTTAAATGCCAAAATGCCTGAATGTCCGAGAAATTTTCACAAAAAATATTCGTCCTCCGACAGAATTCGAACCCGTATCCTATACGGAACCGTCATTTAGCTTGACATGCTTTTACGCGCCTCTGTAGCCAAATCGGTAAAGGCAAGTCGAGCTAAATGACGGTTCCGTATAGGATACAGGTTCGAATCCTGTCGGAGGACGAATCTTTTCTGTGAAAATTTCTCGGACATTCGGGCCGGTAAATGTTACTTAATACTGTTTATTATAAAAACAGAGCATTTACTTAAATATTTGTATCTATTAAAAGAATGTATAAAAATAAAATGTCTTTAAAGTATATATATATATATATATATATATATATATATATATATAAATGTATAATGACCACTAATATGTATATATATATATATATTTGTTTTTCCTTTTAAAATTTAGATTCTTAATTGTATATATATATATATTATATATATATATATATATTGACCACTAATATCATATATATATATATATATATATATATATATATATATATATATATATTCGTTTTCCTTTTTAAGAATTTAGATTCTTAATTGTTTCCTATACATTAAAATTCGACCGTCGGATGCAATTATAAGATGTGTCAGTGAATATGAAGTTAACTTCTTTGACAAATAAGTGCGCCGAGATTCTACTACAAGACGAACAGGTGCGCTCTGTAATGGCCAAGAATCTGTAAGAAAAGTCGATGGAATTTGGATGTTATTCTAATTTTACATTCCGAATAGATTGTAAAAGTCAAAATTCAATTTATATCTTATTCTCTTCATTTAGTATTGATTACCTTTAAGTTTCTTTTCGGAATGAACGATAGATAGATAGATAGATAGATAGATAGATAGATAGATATAAATTTAAATTCGGTTTCTTACAATTTCTATCCAAAGCTTCAGTCCTGAAACTCACGATACAAAATCACAAAATGACTATACCTTTAAAGAGTGTTTTCTTGATAATGCAGTAATAATAAACTGCCAAAAAAAAACGATTACAAATTTTAGAAGCTTTTCATGTTAAGTAAAACAAGCAAAAATTAATAATATCATTTATACTTTAGGAACACCTAATTCAAAATGTATTTAAAATTTCGGAACCCAGATAACTCTACGCTCACGTGATATGACAGGCATTTAAATGAAAAAATAATATCACATCGTCATGAGTCATCAGAAAGATATAAGTACAAATGAGAAACAGGATAATACAAAAATTTTAAGAGACTAGAATACATCGTTGGAAATTTCAAAAGGTTTGTACTGTAATAAAAAAAATATCAAAAAACAACTTGAAACGTTGACAAAAAGAATTGCCATTAAGAATATCTTAATAGAAGACAAGAGAAATTGAAAGGATTATATTCGGTGGATGACCAATATAAAAATATTTCGAGAAGATGGTGTTGCCATTACAATTAAATAGAAAAAGAGCCGAATATTATATGAGCATAGACTAAAAATATGAGGCAACCAAACTATCACGTTTAAGTAAACATCACAAAGAGAAACGTGTAAGTCGAACGAAGAAATACACGAAAATTGATTTCTTAACTGCACTGATGTATGTCCAGGTAAAGAAGGACAGAGAAGAGACACGAAGCGACGGAGATGTGGTTCTACAGAAGGATGCTGGGGATTTCGTGGACCGAGCGTTTGAGCAACGATAAGGTCTTAGAGAGGTTTCAAACAAGCAGGAGGCTTAAACTTAACATCAGGAAGAGGCAGCTGAAGTGTCTGGGACACATAATGAGAAAGGAGGGCTTGGAGAATATGATACTCAGGGGTCGAATAGAGGGAAAGAGAGACAAGGGAAAACAACGCTTGACATACCTGGCGGACTTAATCAAGTTGATGACAGAACGTGGTCTGGAGGAGGAAGCAGAGGGAAGGAACTTGTTGAGGAAGCTCTGCTGACGGTGCTAGCACGAAGTCACCAGTCATTGTGACCGAGGTTTTTAACGTTCTGAGGATGCGCTTTCTGTCAGAAACTATAACTATGCTCTGCTCAGTATACTTGCAGTAAGAACCACATGAGGGCTCTGTGGGTGTTGAACTTGCGCAAATTGGTCTACGATACGAGCGAAGAAACATCTTGATTCAAGCCTGTTTGAAGCGGTAAATTGCTAAGATAAAAAATTAATGTAATTGATAGTTGTGATTTTTTTGTAAATGTGCATGAACGCGCTCAGGTATAATTAATTTAAATTGATTATAACAAAGCGCGTTCATATGTGTTTAAATTAATTATTCAACCCTGAAGATGATCTCGGATAGAGGAATGTGGAGAGCCATGATCGCTACTTCCTGAAAGGACATGGCACATACAAGGAAAGATGTCCAGGTAAATTAGATGGGCCTCCGATGCCTGGGCTAGGGTTTGGTCCCTTCATGGAAGTAACTAACGAATATGAGTTAGAAGCCGACATTGCTGAGCTGATGCTATCCCATGGGCTTGTATTGCAGGCAGAACAATTACAGGCTCTCTTGTCTCGCTATATCAATTGATAGTGAGTTCGACCCTCACCATGTCTCCCATTCTTTCGGCCTTGTGCCGCATCTAAATCACGCTTAGAAAACCACTAATTATAGGTTCTCTTCAAAGTTGATGGCGTTATCAGTATCTATGCAGAATGATTTTAAGTTCTTGCACTGAATGCTTTTTCAACGATATACGTCACGACCAGGAAGCTTTCAGCTAAATAATATAATCAGATAAAACAACAAGTCTTCACCTTCAACAAAACTGACTGTTGTTCGACTTTGCCAGAAAAAAAGTTTTGGAAGACACCAAATTAATGTCATCGCCTCTAGCCTCACCAGTAATTAACCCAATAGAAAATCAAGAGCCCATCATTAAAAGGATATATATGAGAATGTGTTACTACTCAGTAGGTTTTCTCGGAAAGAAATCTTGTGTTACCGTCACAGATGTTAACCTACGTAAATTTATTACAAATTTAAAAACAATATTCAAGCAAGTAACGTTTAAAATCAGGTGAATCATTAAAAAAAAAAACAATAATTGAATGACCGGCGAAGGTCAAAAAACAGTAAGTGAATAACCGGCGAAGGTCAAAAAAATAAGTGAATAACCGGCGAAGGTCAAAAAATAATAAGTGAATGATCGGCGAAGGTCAAAAGATTCATATTAAGTTGTAAATTAATAGAATATTTTTATAGGGTAATACAGTGTCGTTGCCGAAACTTGAGTTTGAACACAGATCATCAATGAGCAAACACAGGTGATCCCATTATTGAATTAAGTAGACCACGTGACCATAGAGGAAACGCATATAAGTAGCAAGTCACATCACGTCTAAACGACAGCATTTCTATTCTATCCTCTATTACTATATGGACCGCTATTCTCTACTCTGTTCACTATACTATTTCTCTATACGTATTACTATTCGAGTGAGTATTATCAAGCAAGTACTATTAGTGTGAGTGTTACTCGAAGGCGTCTGACACCAGTATTGTTCAACGGCGTTACTATAGTTGTATCTGCGATTACAAAGTCTCAACTACAACGAGCATTACGAAAGTGACAACGAGTGCCCGTTGACATCACAAAGAATATGAATAATATCTGGTATATAGGATATTGTTAAAAGTCGTGAATATTTTTGGGAATGATAGTGAAGTAGTTTTCTGTTGCGTCCTCAACTGTGATTTTATCGCGCCACCATCTCGAAGCTAAGAAACAGGAAAATGAAAAAAGAGTGTTTTGTAATATCGCCCATCCGATATGGCAGTGAATTATAGACAATCTCATAGATGAAGTCACGAAGCAACAAAAATGTGGCTGCACAGAGGGATGCTGGGAATACCATGGACTGAACATATTTTAGAGAAAATCGAAACAAAATGGACGCATGCACTTAACACCAGAAAGATGACATTTCTAGGTCACATAATGAGGAAAAAGAGCTTGGTAAATTTGACACTCACTGAAGTCAAGAGGGACAGATGAAGACAGTACATAGCTTACCAAACTAGCTTGTAAGACAGAACAGGGTTTAGGAGAGATAGCAAAAAGACAACATTTACTAAGAGCTCCAAAGGACCGGAAATTGTGGTGAGCCATGATCACCAACGTCTTGAAGGGAGAAGACACATAGAAGAAGAAGAGGAAGAAGAAGAAGCTCATAGGTGTCAAGAGATATTGCTGAATAATTTTATCTAATTCATTCATAAAATGGGAATTTTTGAGTTTTATTATCCAATGTAAAACAAATGAAATGTAGTTCTACAGAAGGATGATGAGAATGGCATGTACCGAACATGTGAGCTACAAAGGAAAGGAAATTGTGGAGATCCATGATTGTCAACTTACTATGAGAGGCATGGAACATGGAAGATATTAAATATTTTGTTAATCGCCTAAATGGTTCATTTATCATGTGTTTGAGATTTTTGATAAATGGACATTATGTTGTACTTTGCCGGCGTGATAAAACCCAACTTTCCAAAACAAGTCATTATAAATATTCATAATAAGTAGAAATATTATAAAATTGACACATATCATATTTTTTTATATACGAGGTCTGATAAAAAATAATAGCATCTGGTGGTATAAAAAGAAAACTACAACAAATATTAATTCGGCATTTTATCTCCTTCGAAGTTGTACCCTTCTGAAACAACACACTTTATCCAGCGTTGATTCTATTCATCGAAGAATTACTGGAATTCCTTTCTTTGGGATAGTGGGAAGCTGCCTTGTCGCATTCGCTTGAAATCATGTACCTTTCAAGTGGGATTTGATATTTGAAGAGAAAATGCCGCAAAGGGCGAGATCTGGTAAATATGGAGGTTGTCTGACCTGGGCAAAGTTGTGCTTGGACCAAAACTACTGCACAAGCCCTGGTCACTGATGGAAACTCTGTGGTATAGTGAGACGACTACACTCTACACACTATCCTTCCAAGCACTGCCGCAAACAACGGAAGCGAACGAAAACGTTATTACTTAGTCTGTATGCACGACAAATCATATGATCAGTCTGTGCCAAGCGGCTTAACTCAGCAGAATTTAGCTCCGTTACCATAGCAACAGCCTCGATACTTTTTGATCAGACCTCGTAGATTTAATCAAATCCGAAAGATTTTACCAACATTTATTATTTTATTGTTTAAAAATTGATTCCATGATATATATATATATATATATATATATATATATATATATATATATATATCACGATCACGATCACGAGTCCAATACCTCATCAGAGTCGTAGCGGCACTGCAAAAAATGGAGCAAGAGTAGAAGTGGTGTTTCTTGCGCAAGATAGCCTGATGGAGCCCAAATCTCTCCAGGCTGGTTTGAATTCAGAGATTTCCTTCTCTTATATATATATATATATATATATATATATATATATATATATATATATATATATATATATATATTGAAGCATGTTTCATTAAATAATACTTAATACTTCTCGATTTTTACTCTCGTGTGGTCATGTGTGACGTCATGAGCTGCGACGTGATTTTCCTTCCGCGTCTCGTATACACTAGTTATTCGTTGCTTTGAATTTTTTTCCTTTCGTCCTTCAATGATAATGTCATTAAGCTTATCAGACAATATGAAAAGAACTTACTTAAAAAATGAATAGACAAAACTTGTCTATATTATTTAATGAAACATGCATCAATGAAAAATTTGCATAAATATATACATTTATATATATATATATATATATATATATATATATATATATATATATATATTATTTTATATGTGCGGCGCTTAATGGTTTTTCTTCTCTCATATATATATATATATATATATATATGATTCCATCGCTGACACATGATTCAATCGACACATTTCTGTGTCGCGATGGAATCATATTTTTTAAATAATGATACATATATATATATATATATATATATATATATATATATATATATATATTTCTAAAGAATTAATGCATTTATTTTTAATCTGACATTTTATTACTTCAAACATTATTAAAGTTGATACTTAATTTTTGAATTAGGCGTCCTATTTTTTATTTATTCAACCGTACATAAACCTGCACATTCGAGAAATCTTAGTAAAGGAAATACGTTCACTCTAGATGTATCTACTATAATAACGGTTTTTATACGAAAAATGACGGAATCATTATAAATCCATTGATTCTTTAGAAATTGCTTTGTTTACATGTCGGATTCGAAACTATGCAGATATGAATCTTTCGAGAAAATAATGTTGGTGAAGAGGTGATGATTTCCTTAAAAATTAAAAAAATGAACTTTGATTTCTGTGAGGTTCTTCGTGGCCGAGCGTTAAGGCATAGCGTATCAAACCGTGATTTCCACTACAAAGAAGAGGCGCAGGTTTCTTCTTTGCTAGTGAATGCAGTTTTTTTTACTAAGGTAAATGTAATGCATACTGTTTAATGAAAAAAATGAGGCGTCTATTTCAATTACGAAGTGTCCTCTATGAGCGGAAGTAAGTGCAGGGTACGGCTTGTGTATTATCAATTCATAATATCTATTTTTTCACATTTGTGATATTTGTTTACTCTCCACATTTTCTTTTTAATTAATTAATTTTTCTTTATTTTCTTTTACAGGTAAGAATCATTTAATACCTTTTCGTTCCCGAGAAAAGAAATTTATCGCAGAGAAAGAAAGAGTGTCAGCTTTCAACGGAATTCATAAAAGGTCGTTATTTTTTTTTTCTTATTTCATTTTTCAATATCAACAATAAGTCTGCGGCCTCCTCCCTGATGCCACGCTTCTAGGAACATAGGGCTACAAAAACGCAATGGTTTCTATAACAAGTCGGTTTTTACGTGGCGGAGTCTTTCTTTTAAAACCGAGATTATAGACCTGTCTCACCTTCTACTTAACTCATTCTGGTCAGATTCTTTCAGCATCAGCTGAAAATGAAGATCAGAACTGAGAGAAAGCGTTTGATATCGACAGATTTCAGCGAAAGGTGGGTGAAAGTAGCGAGCTTGGTTTGTGCGAAAGGGGCTAACATTGAGTTACTTTTTTTAAGTCCAGTCGGTCACAACGGGGCGGTTTCCTGTGATCCCCACCCTGGTTAAGCTAGAAACTCTTGGTTTGCCTAGTTAATGTGAATAAGTGTTGCTCCTGGCCTGTTCCGGGCACTCGATTTTGATATGATCCATATCGAGATTCCCAACCTCCCCAGTTTGTTTTTGGTCCCCGTTTTCATCTCGGCTGGATCAGACTTTGATTTTTCCCATTCCATCATTTATTTTTACCCTCCCCATTCCATTAGTGAGTGTGCTGCTTTATTCTGTCTATCGGCAGAATACAGCAACCACTCTGAATATTTTGAGGGGTTAGACGGGTCTTACTAACATCTCTTTTGTTTTAGTTTGTTTTTTGTTCCAATTTTAATTCGTTTTCGGGGTTCATCCCCCTCCCCGTCATTTCATGCTTCATGAAATTTTTATATATTTTTGTATTTAGGCATTTGGAAATTTTTATATCATGGGATGTTTTTGTAGGTCCCCACCCCCCGATGAGTATGTGGTACTGTGGTATATGTAGGATTAAATAGTGATGAATGAGTTCTTGTGGTAAATGGATCAATTGTATTGGATGAATGGGTCATGATCGTGATTAACTAGGAAGAGGATAATTAGCAAAGACCAGCCTCTCCTCATTTCTCCTTTCGGCCATGTGGCACAATTATTGTACATTATATACAGTAATAAATAAATTATATCTCCCTAAGTGAATGCAATGAAATCGGCCGGAATTTGAACTCGATACGACGATTTCAGGTTCCGCGCCAAAATACACTACAGTATGCGCACATCCAGCTTAATCTCAAGAATATTAATAGATTGAGCGTTATACAATGAGAATTTCAGATCAAAATTCAACTGAGAATTATGTATCAAGATTATTGAACCGTCCTTTTCATGAAACGTTCCAAGACATAGTTCTATGCAAATAGCGAAGAATCCCATTCAGATATTGTGGATTTTAGAGACGGATAGACATAAGATATGAAAGTAATTTAAAATACTCCGATCATTACGAAGCGAAAATTCATCCTGCAAAAAAAACCCGACATTGGTCTGTGCTCGAATAACGACTTTACTTACTGGAAAAAAGAAACATATGGATATATGTCAGCGACTTGGACAAAATATTATGATGGATTTAGTTTGTCTTTTTGAATGGATATTAAAAAATGGCACTTTTAGTTGTAATTCAATGCGTCTTAGTTATTAACGTTTAATAGCATTTGTTTTATGGACATTGTTTTAAATTAAATTATTATTATTAAATTAATAAATTACTTATTCCAATTCTTATAATTAATTTAACGATATTAGATAATTATTCATTTGATAATTCATCATTGCTCAAAGCATTAGACAGTAAATCGAATTTTTAATTGAACTAATAGATAGATAGATAGATAGATAGATAAATAAATAGATAGATAGATAGATAGATAGATATATGTGTGTGTACACATACAGGCATATATATATATATATATATATATATATATATATATATATAAAATATATATATATATATAGGAAAAGAACTTGCAATTGCAACTGGAGTCTTTAAGAACATTTATTTACAGTAACTTAACGACTGCATTTTCAATTTCTTTTACTATATTTTTTATCCGTGTGGAATATATTAAAATAAATAACTTTCTTAAACCAGAGGTTGGCGCTGTGGATATTGTAGAAACATCACAGTTCCTGAACGGATGTCTGCTCCACGAAAGCAGATAAATGTAATAGAAAAAGAGTAACCAGTTGTGGTTAGACGTCCGGTTGCTTCGAGCTAGGACCGAAACCTAGGTGAATTGGCGTCAGGTGGAGATTCTACCACTAAACCGTCGGCGCACAGCAAAGGCGGCTGTGAATTTTTAGCGTATTTATTTTTAGATAAACACACAGTAACTGTGAGAACTCGATTCGCTTTACCAAAGAGTTTTGCTATAATAGCCGTAATAGTCAGTTTATAAACCCACACTTCCTCCCTAAAGAACTCGACCGAAATAAATTTTTCAGGAGCTTGATTAACCAATCGAATATATATATATATATATATATATATATATATATATATATATATATATATATATATATCGATTGGTCAATCAAAAACAAAGCCCACAAGCCTATTTTTAAAAAGTATTCTGTTTTGAATTTAAATTAATCTTTCCCTCGCCAGTAATTTAACATCACCCGAAGAGAGACATTTATGTTGTTGAAACATATTACCCATTATTTAGAGATTTTTAACGTTTTAATATCTTAAAATAAATATTATTTAGCTCTACTTTGTACTGAGCCGTCTTTTAAATTAAATGTTATGTACAGTGGAATTATACACCATTTCTTTTCATTTAACTGTTTATATATATATATATATATATATATATATATATATATATATATACGTATACTTGCTTTAAAACCGCCCTATCGGGTGGCATTTAACGTAGCTCCTGTGGAGGGCTCTTGGTTGAGCCTTCGGCCCAACAACGACACTTCATGAATTGAATACATATTAAATCTTATTAGACTTGAATAATATTTTTCAAAGAATTATGGTTTCTTCAAAACAATGATATAATTTGTCTATTTGAAACTTATTGCCCATCTGCATGACAAATAACATTTTTGGTTTTCCCATTTGGGGTCAGTACATATAGCTTATTTCCATTCTCAACCCTTGAACCATCAACACAAAGCTGACCAGGAGAAAAGCAGGGTTCCATCAGATGAAGTTCAGTTACTTTTACTGATTGTCCTTGGGACTTATTGATTGACATTGCATATTTCACTCTCACTGGAAACTAAAGTATTTTGAATTCAAAAGAAAGATCTGGAGGAATTAAGGGAATTCTTAGAATTAAAACTCTTTCCTCTTTTCCTGGACTCATAAGGATCTCTACTTCCAAGAGATGAGGAAGCGTCTTCTTGACAATTAACCTTGTTCCATTACAAAGCTTTGGAGGATCCAGATTACTCAATAGCATAAAAAAGAATTTCTTTTGGAATTTCTTCTAGAAGATTCCAGTTGATGCTGTCCACAGTTTGATTCTTGGAAACTAATATGGTTATGTCACAAAGCCAATTTCAATCCATGAAATAGTGTTTAATGTGTGGATAATCATGGTTAATCAAAAGTCTTGGGTACTTGAGACTGAAACTCCACAACAATTTGGGAGTGAAATATCTCCATTTTGGTCCATTTTGATGGTTCCATTGCCACGTTGCAACAACAAAGCAGCAAATCTTTGGGCTTCAAGGTCACCTGTGATTCTGACACTCATGTTCCATTTCAGGCTGAGTCTTTGAACATGGCTCCCATGTAAAAATTTTGTCCCTTTAATTGAAAATGTGTGATACACACAGATATATATATATATATATATATATATATATATATATATATATATATATATATATATATATATATGTGTGTGTGTGTGTGTGTGTGTGTGTGTGATAATGAACATTGAAGTGAATACTCACAGGTGACAGACTGTTTCATGCTAAAAGCAATCATTAGGCCACAATGTTCACTTTTATATTTACATACTCTCTATCTCTGATATTGAGCACTTTATCCCATAAATATCGCGTACCTTAAAACTATATTTCTTCATATATATATATATATATATATATATATATATATATATAGATACATACATATTTTATATATCAAGAACAGTATTGAGAAAACTAATAGCAAACCTTTTCCATTTTGTCTTACAATTTCCAATATATATATATATATATATATATATATATATATATATATATATATATATATATATATATATATATATATATATTCCTTTATCAACATTTTACTAAATGATCAAACACAGAATTTGTTGGGACTTTTACATCAAGCTGAAAATTCTACATCACACTCTCAAATGCTTCAAATATTTTATAATTATTATCCTTAATATTTAAAGTTGATTTGTTCTTTTGTATAATAATTACTTCGAGATTTTCCTTGCAATTAATGCCATATGGTCTTTTGTTATGATCTAGTAATATATCTCTGACATTAATAGTTATATTTTGTTGTGTGATTATCTATATGTACACGATTTGCACTATGTCGCTGAGTAACAAGTTATTCTACAAGAGAGTGTGATGCATATGTGACCAATGAAAGAATTTATTTTATTATTATTATTTTTATTATTGATAATTCATAAACAACGTTGTTTTCGCACAGGGAATATTTAAAGTCTCGAATAATAATTAGGTTAGATATTTTAAAGGTTTTGTAGTAGATGATAAATCTAAGAGATATATATATATATATATATATATATATATATATATATATATATATATATATTGAAATCATTAAGTGATATGCACCGACGAATTTATATTTTTTAATGGCTTTCTCAACTTCTTTAAAGTTAGGAAGCATATGGGTAGGGCAGAATAAGTTAATGATGCTTTTTATTTTTGCTTACCTCAGGATATTTTTGGTGTTGTCTTTTTCTAAAATTCTTTGAGGCTAATTTTATTTTCTCGTTGATGATGTGTTTAGGGGAAATTGTTGTTTATAAGTGTTTCTCGATTCTTTATAAAATAATGTGTTCGAAGAATAAATTGTTTTTGCTTGACTAATTATGGTTTTATAATAGATATTTTATATCTTTGAGACCATTCACTTTTGTCATTAAGGAGAAAAGTTTTTTGGCTCTTAGGTTTTTAAACTGTGAAGTAATAAAACCGTTACTATTAGCTATATATATATATATATATATATATATATATATATACACACACATATATATATATATATATATATATATATATATATATATATATTGATTTCTCCCCGTCAGTTTCGACGTATGAGGATCTGACAGCTTAATTGATTCAGTTATGAAATTTTATGCGATAATCTCAAGTGGCAATTAGGACCCGCTAGTGATTTACAAAGAAGGCCACATATGGAGCAAGAGTGAGAAGTGTGAGATGAGATCACTGTTAGATTGGCTGGCCTTTTAGATCTTGCTCTCGCTTCTTGAGGATGATTCACACAAGCAGATTGAAAACTGCTGAGTCCATTTAAACACATTGATCTCCATTCTACCAGCTCAAGGGTGTTATGTGGTATATTGACTGCTGACAAGTTGCTTTTCAGCTTGTCTTTGTATCTTAGCCATGAGCGTTCTACATTCCTGTAACCCTGATCTAACTGGTTGTACATTAGGACATAAAATATATATATATATATATATATATATATATATATATATATATATATATATATATATGGTAACTGGTCTAGGAGAAGGCAGCTCTGAATTTGTTGTAGAGTAAACGAAATTTTTTTTTTTTTCCCGTATGAGAAACGAATCCCTCGTCGCCAATGTTGTAGAGTAGTTTTCACAGTGGAGGCTTGTATTTCAATAAGTCGTCCTAAATTAGGTTCGACGTACAAAACGTTAGGAACTTGAAATAAGAGTTAATGACGCGGCAATCTGAGCTCAACTGGCGACCGCTACTACTACTACTACTTATTATGTGTGGGAGAATTGGTATTATGGTATAAAAGAATTCAAAACCTGCAGAGGGTTGTTTGGGGACCTTGTGACACGTAGTGCACTAGGTCTCTGTATTTGGCTCTTCAAAATGTGTGGTTGGTTCTGCACAAAGCCTTCACTACTATAATCAAATCATATGTGCTATTGTCTGGCTACCGGTTCCTAGAAACTGAGCTACTTGACCATCATACGTCGAATTCGGCGAAAGAGTCCATATATATATATATATATATATATATATATATATATATATATATATATATATATATATTAACGTTGAACCTACAAAGACATTACCTTTGAATCTGTGTCTAACAAGTCTTGGCCCTTTCTAGATATCATACTGCCTAGAAATAATAACGAACTTCAGTTTGAGTTTTACATAAAATCTACCAATAAGAATGACCTTATTAATGTTTATTCCCACTGCTGTAACAAGATCACAACAGGAATAATTATTATAGGATTCTAAGAGCACTAAGAATCTGCAGCCGCAACACTTACCCAAAGAAGAAATGTACATGTACGTTCATTACTCTTTAATATCCTTAACTCTCCATCCATAATGCTAAAAGAAAGGCATACAAAATATAAAACCGCCAAAAATATAACTAGATTATTAACAGCAATAACAAAGACGAACTAAATAAAACCAGACATATAATACTACCTACTAACTTCTTAACAGCCACTCTCCAAAACAACATATCAACAACACCAAAATAATTACAACTACATCTAAAACTATTATGCATCGGATCAGAAGCAAAAATACACATAGCAATAATAATTCTGAAACAGGTATATATAAAACAAATAGTCAGAACTGCTCCTCACAATACATTGGGGAAACTTAAAAAAACCGTTTCTATGAATAAAAATGTGATCTTATGCACAGCAATTTCTCAAATGTATTAGTTATACATAAAAATAAATTCAACCGCAACTTTGATCTAAAAAAATGACACTTATTAAAAGAAAAATTGATTGACTTCGACGAAACATTCCTGAGAGTGCTGCTATTGAACCTTACCAAAATATAAATCAGAGCCTTGGATTTTTTCAAATATCTCCATTCCTAAAGGAATTACATCTTTCCCAAGCCAACATACATGTCTATAAAAATGTTTAAAAAAATGAAAATAAAATGGTTAAATTCATTACCTCATGTGAATTAAACTATATACCATATAAATTAATCCCAAATTAATTTAAATTCTAAAATATTTAAAAATTATTCAAGAACAACAATGACTACCTTTTTTTTATTGTACGTTTAATTGTATCATTTACCGCCCTTTATATCTTGCTTGAACTTTTCGGTTAACCTGATGAATATTTATGAGCGTTCTTAAATTTAAAAATGTTTATAAATGCTTGCCCCAAAAGAAAAATAATGCATTTTCCTTGACAAAGTAACTCGTCGGCTAAAATAAGTTTTCTTTTTGTCTTTATTCATACACTCACACACAAATCCATTTAATTCATCGAGTCTAGAAGAATCCTCAATATTTTGGGACTCATCAGAAGTACGCATCCACTACCGAGAATTGAACCCGAACAGCGACATACCAACTGTAACAACGAGCCTCGGTAACTCGACTGGATATAATGTTGCTCTCACTTTCCGTGGTTTAACTCAATTCTCGGTAGTGGATGCTCACCGCTGATGAGTCCCAAATAGGACGAAACGGCCGTGCAGTGCTTTCTGTCTTCTGTTAAGGATTCTTCTAGACTCGATGAATTAATTGATTTGTATTCAAAATAACCTAATAACTTCAGTATACATATATATATATATATATATATATATATATATATATATATATATATATATATATATGTGGACTCTCCTATCGTCAACGATAAATGAGGGTCAGCAGTGGATTGTGTCTTTCTTCTTACACTTATGCAAGCTAGCAGGGGCTATGGACTCTCCTATCGTCAACGATAAATGAGGGTCAGCAGTGGACTGTGCCTTTCGTTTTACACTTATGCAAGCTAGCAAGGGCTATTGTGGAGAAAATCAGGTAATGAAAAGACATATTTCATTTGTTCTTCATCCCATAAAGACGCAACGAGTCACTTTGCTGATTGAAAGGCAGAGATGGGGTCTCTCAGATGATTAATGAAGAGAAGTTTAGTTTTAGAGGCATTAGATGTATACATTTTTACTCATTGAAATCTGTGTATTTTGTCCATACAACAGGGACAGATATGAGAATAAAGAAAAATCTTTCTTCTGAAAATTGATGGACATAATTCGATTTCTCATTTAATCGATATAAAAACGTATCACAGTTTTCTATAAATCTATTAACAGATACTTTTCTTTTTCTTTTTTTTGTGATATCTCAAACTGTTTAACTCTTGCGAAGATGTTAGAACACTAAATTTAATTTCGTTGAGAATATTTTGCGGAAGAAATCTATCGGAGGGAAACGCTTTTTTAATTGTCTCTTTTTTTTATTCGAATTTCTTTTTTCTTTTCTTTTTTTTAAGAAACAAAAACGTTTTCCATTGTCGGCTTTATTGAATCCTGATAACGTTTTGTTTCCAATTCGATCCCAGGGCTCGAACCCGTCCTGGGTAAGACGATAAACTACATCCGACAGCAAGAGGAGTTTTTGAGGAGCATGCAACCACCTCTTAATTGCTGGTGTTCCCAGGTTCACTCTGACCCGTGGCGGCAGCACCTGTTAGGGTTCCAGATATGGACAAATACTTAACACTTAAACTGGAGTTAAAATACTATGAAGGTGTGAAGGTGGGTTTTAGTAGCAGAAAAAATGCATTTTTGTAAAGGAATTATTAGAAGAATTACATTACCACCAATAAATTTTTCAAAAAATAAAATATTACCAGCTATACATTTTTTGAAAAAAATTATTAACAGCAATGGATTTTTAAAGGAAAAGGTATTACTAGCAGTGGATTTTGTGGGGGCAAAAGTGTTACAAGAAATAAAAAAATTTCTCGGCATTAGGTGGCCCATTGGGGTTGATATGCCGTAAAACAAAACAAACCAAACCAAAATTCCTGGGGTCGAACCCACTGACACTTCAGACAAAACCAAGTTTCTTTTGAGAAAACGAAGAAATCTTCAATTTATTTATTCAAAAAATCAAAAATAGTTAATAAAACACTCTAAAAATACACAAATTCCAATAGTAAAAAAGATAAATTCTGCCCAGTAGATAGCTATATATCTAAAAGGAATTGTATAAAAATCGACTTAAAAAAATACAAGCTATGAAAAAAAAAACAGAAAAATTATTTTTAAAAAACGCGTAAAATAAAAAAAAAGAAATAGACGAGAAAAATATTACCTTGTCTCGTATAACTTTCAACGAAAGCGTGATCTGGTCAACAATATTTCAAAGGATGTTTCACTACAGGCAAATCATGTTGCAAGTATTATTAATGGCGACACTGGGTTTGAAGTGGGGAGGAAATTGCGTAGATGGGCAACGAAGAAGGCGTTGTGTGCGTCGGAGATGAGCGATGGAAGAGGCGGGAGAAAATTCAAGGCTAAAATACGGTGAGAGGTGGGGAAGAATGGTTTGAGGAAGTCAACGAAGATAGGCACTGGATGGTTCTTAGTGTTTCAAGAGGAAGGTGAGTGCATGTTTTTTGAAAACACTTGCGGCAAGCTATGTTTACAATAGAATACCTTTGGCGGACAGATAAGAGTTTTTAGACTCTTAGGGATGGTAAAAAAAAAAATTAAAAAAAGAAGGAGAAAAGTACAAAAAGTGGGGAATAAATTAAGGAAAAGAGGGAAAAAAAGAAAAAGAAGCAGAGGAAACGCATAAAATGAATAAAGAAAGAAAAAGAAAAATTCGTAAATCATCGAAAAAGGGAGAAAAAAAACATCAGAAAAGTAGGGAAGAAAAATAAAACAGAAAAAACGAAGAAAAAAATACAAAAGAGAGAGAAAGAAAGGTTGAACGAAAAATAAAAACGCACATGGTTAATTACTACAAGCTTATTTTTTACTAAATGCTCACCCAATCAAGGCCCAAGAGCCACTCAATATACACGGTGCGATGGATAAACTTGTCTAAATTACACAAAAATGAAAATAACACTGACATCGCATTTCAACAGATATATTTATCAAAATTACACAAAAATATCTTGAAATACTAAAGAATAAATTTATCGATTGCTGTATGAGTCGTACGATTTTTGAATCAAGCACGGGCAACGCCGGTCCATGCTGCTAGTAGCTACTAAAACTGGAGTAAATGGTTGTGTATAACTACTTAGTCGATAACTGATTACATTAGGGAGATCATTGATGAAGATCAGAAACAGCGTACGTCCCATGACAGAGCCCTGGGACACCCAGAATTGGTATGAAAAGATCTGGAAGCGAGCCCGTTCAACACTACCTTCATTACTCGTTTTGTTAGGAACGATTGGATTAAGCCAAATATTCGTCCTGCGATACTGTAGCCCTTGAGCTTGTGTAGAAGGCCAGCATGCCAAACCCCGTCGAATGCCTTCAAGATATCTAGAGCCACCTTTTGTATCCTTTCACGCAATTACTTTCCAAGGCCCATAATACAATACTACCGAAGTGTGCAACGATATTAAACCCAGTGTAAAAGACGTGAAAAGACATGGCGTCATTTTCCCTGTTCTTTTTGTCTCATTCGAAAGCAGTGAAGCATACAAAGACTTTGTCTTCTAACAAGCCAGATATTATGTCACAAATATCTCGCAGCTAAAATGACAACAAATCTTGCTCTTCGGTGAATGGGTTTTCAAGTTTCACTCATTTATTTTCTATTAGATTTCTATTCAGTAATAGGACGGGCCCAACATACAAATTACAAATTGGAGCACCAAAAACAAGTACAACAATTAAAAATCGGAGAAGTGTTTAACAGAGGAGAGAAAAGGCGGCACTAAAATCCGAATAGCGAAAGATCTCTTCCAAAAGCTCAGGAAAGTATTAAGAAACAGGAAAAATTCATTACAAAGAAAAGAGTACTGAAGTGTTACGTAATATTGGCCCTCCTATATGGCAGTAAATGCTCGGCAATCTTCTTACAGAAAAACTTAAAGCAACAGAAATGTGGTTCTACAGAAGGATGCTGAGAATATCACGGACCGAACATCTGAGCAACAACGAAGTTTTAAGGAAAATACAAACAAAAAGGGTCTTTATAGTGAACATCAGAAAGAACCAGTCGAAATTTCTAGGGCACATAATGAGGAAAGAGGGCTTAGAAAATTAACACGCACAGGGTATGTTGAAGGCAAGCTAGATAGAGGAAAGTAGCCAAAAGACAAAATTTACTAAGAGCTACAAAGAGAGGAAATGGTGGAGAACCATGATTGCCAACGTCCTGAAGGGACAAAACTTATAAAAGATGATTCACCTATTAAATAATTTTAATTCATGTTAAGTTGTGTGATCCTCGCCAGAGAATAGCAGTTACAATTATGTGCCATGCGTGATACACGCAGAGGCGATCATGTATCTTTTGATACATGACTGACGAGGCAGATTTTTTTTCTCGCCGTAGGTTGCCATTTCTTTCCGCGGTACACCAGTTGCCATCCAAGGTTATAGAACAGGGACTGTCCTGCTATTTTCCCATAGCTAGGAGGAGAAAAAAAGGATTCATACCTTTCCCAAGGCTATTAGCACGTAAGTAAATGTAATGGATTTCGAACTCGGATGGCCTGAATCGACTATAATGTCAATCAGAAACCTTTGCACTGTGGCAACCCAGATGATATCAATATAGATTTTGCACTCAGAAGAGTCAGGTGCATCAGAGGATTGATCTGGAAGATGATGCCAAAGTGTCCGTAGCAGGTGTAGCGGCTCAGTTTCCCCTGATACCAGTGCCTACTAACGACATATAAACAGATGGTCGATCCTAGCTTCACTTATGATGTGCCCATGTGGAACCACCGGTGTCAGGAAAAGATATAAGTAACCATGTGAGCGGGAAAATGAAGAGTCTTCTTCATCTTCGGAGAATCCACGCCCCAAAGTCACCTGCCCACTTGCTGATATTGACGAAATTTAACTGGGAGGTGTTTTAACAAATGGCGAAAAATGTGACACCGAAATCCGAAGTCGCTTTTGAATAACAAAAGATGCCTTCCAAACAAGATAGATAGATAGATACGAACTGACTGTGATAGATAGATAGATAGATAGATAGATAGATAGATAGATAGATAGATAGATAGATAGATAGATAAGAACTGTGATAGATAGATAGATAGATAGATAGATAGATAGATAGATAGATACGAACTGACTATGATAGATAGATAGATAGATAGATAGATAGATAGATACGAACTGTGATAGATAGATAGATAGATAGATAGATAGATAGATACGAACTGACTGTGATAGA
>CAHIKZ030002501.1:2337500-2365000 GCA_903632075.3 Acanthosepion pharaonis
ATTTTACACACACACATATACATGTATATATGAATGTAATATAAACATATATAACTTTGATGTTTACACAAAGTAAATACACATAGATAGATAGATAGATAGATAGATAGATAGATAGATAGATAGATAGATATGAACGGAGGGGGATAGATAGATAGATAGATAGATAGATAGATAGATAGATAGATAAGAACGGTGATAGATAGATAGATAGATAGATAGATAGATAGATAGATAGATAGATAGATAGATAAGAACGGTGGCAGATAGATAGATAGATAGATAGATAGATAGATAGATAGATAGATAGATAGATAAGAACGGTGATAGATAGATAGATAGATAGATAGATAGATAGATAGATAGATAGATAGATAGATAAGAACGGTGATAGATAGATAGATAGATAGATAGATAGATAGATAGATAGATAAGAACGGTGATAGATAGATAGATAGATAGATAGATAGATAGATAGATAGATAGATAGATAGATAGATAGATAGATAAGGGTGAGACGTACTTAGTAGTTTATTTATCAGTACGTCATTAGTTGCCTTTGCGAAAAAGTAACAGAACAAATTTTTTATTTCGTTTTTTTTCGTTTCCTTTTGCATAAAGAACTCCGCCTTCCTTTTGGCGGGTTTTCCTTAAAATTCATAAGTGCACCAATAATTACTGATTGACGTATTGTAGCCATAACAATAGACATCGTAAAGTGAGCGACGTATTTTTAATTTATTTTGCCTTTTGTACCTTTAGATAAAATGTATAAATTATCATGGTCAGGGCGGACTGATGGGAAACGAAAATAGACATTATTTTTACACAGAACTCGATCACAAGCCTTATAAACTGTTTGGCAAGTTTTACGTCGTTAAAAAATACACAATACTACATACGTACATACGTACCTATATATATATATATATATATATATATATATATATATATATAAGGGGGGGTGACTCGGTGGGTGTGTTTGTGTGTAAAGGAAAATGACAAGCCTTAAGAATTATCGTGAAAAAATAAATTGATGAAGAATAAAAGTTTGTTGGAAATTCGTTTTCGTTAAAGGAAAAACCGAGGAAAAAAAAGGAAGAAAGAAACGTAGAGAGAAGGAGACTTATGAGAAAGAATGAAGAAAGAAAGATGTAATGAAATGAAGACGAAAAAGAAAAAAAAAAACAAGAAAGAAAAGAAAAGGGAAATGGTACTTAATCAGGAAAGAAAAGGAGGAATTCTTTCTTTCTTCTTATGTGCCATGGCTCTCTACCTCTCTCTATCCCCCTTTGCATCTCTCAACAAGTTCCTTCTCTCTGTCACCTCCCTTAGACCACGTACTGTTATCCACTTACTTAAGTCCGCCAGGTATGTCACGCGTTGTTTTTCTTTGCCTCTCTTTCCCTCTATTCGACCCCTGAGTATCAGATTCTCCAGGCCCTGCTTCTTCATTATGTGTCCCAGAATCTTCACCTGCCTCCTCCTGATGTTAAGTATAAGCCTCCCCCTGAAGATGATTAAGGCAACTGAAAACAAAAAAAAAGTTATAGTTGAAGGAAAAAAAAGACGGAATGAAAAAACGAAGGAAAGATGAGAATGAAAACGTAGAAAGAAAAAAACTTAAAAGATAATGATTTAAAATAATAAAATAGTTGAGGAAGATAAAAAGGAAAAACAGAATAGAAAAACAATTAAGCAAATTAAAATTAATAAAATAGAATAAAATTAAATAAATTAAAATTAATAAAATAGAATAAAAACAATAAGCGAAAATAATAGAAGTGAAAGAAAATAGTCGTGATCGAAGAAAAAACAAAAGCTAGCCAGGAAGGCTAAAATGAATTATGCAAATGAAAATATTAAAAAAATATATCAAAGATGTCCAAACAGGAAGAAAAAAAAAAGAGAAAGACAGAAAGAAAAAAAAAGTTAAAATTGATTTATCGATTCATTTTGGGAAACTTTAAGAATAGTTTGTTAATATAAAATGCTTGAAATATCACAACTAAAAAGTTAAACTGGAACGTTGATCGAATCCTTTCTTTCTCTCTTCAATAAATATTTTAATAATAAACTTACATGTCTAACATCCTACTGATTGTTAGTTTGCCCTTCCTAAAAACTCCATAAATATGGCCGTCTTCCAAATTGAATGTTCAAAGACGTAAACACTTTCCTGTATCTCTTCACCTAGAAGACCGAAAATTTAGAGTCTCGTGTTATATTCTACAGAGAATTTAATTAGGTGTTGATATTTTGTTATTAACACTAGAAACGGTTATATTTCTAATTTTAAATTAAATATTTTAACACTTTTAAGTTCGAATAAAAAAAACTATTTTAACTTAAAAAAAGGCATTCTAAAATAAGTAAATCTATGTCCAAGACCGAAGACATCGATAAAAATACGAATGAACGAATGAAATGTTCTTTTGCGGCCATTAATATAAATTAGCTTAGCGTCTAATTGATCACCATTTCTACCCTATACTCTATTAATATAAGGATCGCTATTCTCTAACTATTTCTCTATACTATTCACTATTCTATTTCTCTATACTAATCAATATACGGATTACTATTCGGATCACTATTCAGTGGCTACTATTCGAGCGACTATTATCGAGCAAGTACTATTAGTGTGAGTATTATTCGAAGGCGTCTGACACCAGTATTGTTCAACGGCGTTACTATAGTTGTATTTGCGATTACAAAGTCTCTACTACAACGCGCATTACGAAAGTGACAACGAGTATTCGTTGACATCACAAAAGTAGCAACGAGTGTTTGTTGACATCCCAAAATTTTGTTTTAACTAAATTTTACACCGTACAAGCCACGAGAGCCAGGTTGTATATTAACCGCAAATGATTTGTCGATCAAGCCATCTTCGTCGGAATTAATTTATCTTACATTATTAATAAAACGGCATTTTCCCGGTCAAAATTGTGACCACGTGTGTTTCTCTATCATTGTGTACGTCCTTTCATTTCAAATCTCTTTTATGTTCATATATTCCTTCCTTTAGATCTTACGATTTTAAAACGTATTTTTTTTACATCTGATTTCATAGACTCCTGTTTCTGAGGCAGAGTTAATTGTTTTGCTTCTTTTCTTTTTTTTTACTTTGATTACAGTTTTAATTGATTTAAGAATGATTCTGGTAATTTTCTATATTGAGATTAAGTAAATTTATCTCAGACTTATTAGAATTTGTAGTTAGAATAATGTGTTCAGTTTTTACGTTTATATTCCTTTTCTTTTTTTTGGTTTTGGGAATTCTGTAGGCTTTTCGTTTAGCATTATTTATGAAATAATTGGTGTAGCGGAAGATTTATATTGGTGGCAACACATTCTAAGGGCTCTTAAAAAACCTTTGGTTTTGAAAGATTTTATTTTGCTGTTGTACTAATTTGTTATAACTCAGCACTAATAATTTTCGAACTGATATTGCACATGTCATGAAATAGTTATCTAAGATGACACCGCTACATTCGACCAGGAATTAATTTACTGTATAAACTTACAAGCAGAAGAACCACAGCAGCCGCTCTTCATGTTATAATTTAATTGAGTTTATGATTTTTTTGTATCGCTTCTGCGTAGTCGGGACAAAGAGAGTCGTTCTTTTCACTCAGTCTCTCCACTTTTATAGGCGCGAGCTCACTTCAAGAGTTTACTGTGCACGTTTCTAGAGGCTAGTTAATTCTGATTCCCGGTAGGGTACCTGGTACCGTGAATTCGGGTGGGTGTGTGTGCAACAGACATAGAGAAGATTTCTGGTTCAGAATGCAAACAAAATAACTTCGGAATAAATACTTATACAGATGTGCTTACGCATAACGGACTTCGTTTAGTCTGGTTTGGTTTGTTTTACGGCATATCAACCTCTACGGGTTATTTAATGTCGACACGGTTTTTATTGCTGGTAATATTTTTATCTATCTATCTATCTATCTATCTATCTATCTCAGTATATATTTTTTTGTTTTATTTTACGGCATATCAACCTCAATGGGTTATTTAATGCCGACAAGATTTTTATTGCTGGTAATATCTATCTATCTATCTATCTATCTATCTATCTATATATATATATATATATATATATATATATATATATCAGTATATATTGATTTGCTTTGTTTTATTTTACGGCATATCAACCTCAATGGGTTATTTAATGCCGACAAGATTTTTATTGCTGCTAATATTTTTTTATCTATCTATCTATCTATCTATCTATCTATCTATCTATCTATCTCAGTATATATTTATTTGTTTTATTTTACGGCATATCAACCTCAATGGGTTACTTAATGCCGACAAGATTTTTATTGCTGTTAATATTTTTCCAAAAATGTATTACTGATAATATTTTTTTAAAAAACGTATTGCTGTTAATATTTTTTTTATTCAAAAATTAAGTACTGGTAATAATTTTTACAAAAAGTATTGCTGGTATTAAAAACCTATTTTTCCACTTTCATAATGTTTTCATCCTAGTTTTGAGGGTTAGCTATTTACCCGTAGCTGGTACCCCCTAACAGGTGCTATTAACCCGGGTCAGGATGGATCTGGGATCACCAGCCATTACGATGTGGTTCCACGCTCCTCAAAACCTCCCGATCAGAGGCCTTGCTGTTGGCTGTAGGTTATTGTCTTACACAGGTCGCCAACGAAGTTGGAATAATGTATATATTGTTTTTCTTTCCATGAATTTTATCTTTGACATTAATGTTCTTTGGTAAACCGTGATGCTTCGGATGTTTTAATCGATTTCTTTTATTTTATTAGACAGGAAATTAAAGCATTGTTTCAGCTTCTGGGAAACAACAAAAATTACTACCTGTGTCTGAAGTAATTATATATATATATATATATATATATATATATATATATATATATATATATATATATATATATATATATATATATATATATATATATATATATATATATACATATATATATATATATATATATATATATATATATATATATAATGCCTCTAAATGTACACACATATTTATTAACCTTCATATAAATTAATTTTATGCTTCAAGTTAAAAAAACAAATCTGGAATTATTTTAAGTTACTACAATTTTTCGAAATATGAAATTTCTGTCCAACACAACGCTAAGACAAATCAATTGAATCATTACGAATCACTTCATATGATATTTAAGCAGATTTCTCTCAGTTGCTATTTTCATTTCATATATATATATATATATATATATATATATATATATATGTATATATGATAAAAATATAGTTTTAAAGTATGATATATTTACGGTTTAAAGTAGCGGAGATCTGTCTATATCTCTGAGATGAGGTATTATGATTACTTATGTTATTTACATTATTTGGACTGTTTTCCTCCTCTTCATTACCATATTCACAACGTTTCGGCCACTGTACGCTCCAGCCTTCTTCGGGCAATTGGAATTTTGAATCTAACCCTTTATTTCATCCATAAAGGGTTCGGTTCGATATGAACAGACCGAGATAGATAGATAGATAGATAGATAGATAGATAGATAGATAGATAGATAGATAGATAGATAGATAGATAGATAATGAACAGTCTATGATAGGGTTATATAACGTACCTATGAACACTAATGTGTATGTTCCAATCCTCATAAATAATACGTCTAAGTAGTGCACCACTAGCAGTGGTTTACCTACTTCACGTCGCTGGCGAGTATTTTATTTTGTTGATGTTTCATTTCTAACCTACGTTTTGGTTATTCCTCGTTTAGTAACCTCTTCTATGTTACAACAGATAGATAGATAAATACTAATGAAATTTTGATAAACTCTACCGTTTTGGAGTCACCGACAATAAAAGTTCGGACTCATTCGCGTCGCGGTTGGTGAAGTTGAAATTAATTCTGCATCCGATCTGCAGCGATGTGAACTCATGTTGCTAATTCGGTTCTCTGTGAATCAAGAATTAAATCTTCACGAAGCAAATATTGCAATTGTTCAATAGAAATTTTATGAAGATGATTATTTCGTAGCCTTTACAGCCATTTACAGCTTTCTGAAATTGGGCCACAACATTATTATAGGCAAAGTGGATAGCATGAATGTAAGTTTCGAAGTTACCTCGATTTATCGGACACCCGGAGAACAGAGAGATAAGTTTAGGGAAAAGGTGTAAGAGGAAGAAATGGATGCTTGGGCCCTGATAACGATTAGATGCAAGGATTAGCTGCAGATGGAAATTCGCCTTGTGTCTGGGTACACCATCCAGTAAAAGTTGAAGACTTATGTTAGAAACTGATTTCGTTCGATTTCGAAGGATAGGTAGCGATTGACCCTTGAGTTGTAGAGGTTAAAATTCGGGGAACCATTCACAGGAGTCTGTTCAACAAAGAAGCAGTTCTTGGCCAAAAGCTATCTGAGTTGAACTCCATTCTTGCAAATGAAATATGAAGGGAGTATGGTCGGTGTAAATGTTATTAACCAGGATGGAAAGATCATTGAAATTATGTCGAAACTTTTTGCATAAATTCAGCGAATTCTTTCAATTACTGAATTATGTGACACGTCTGCCCTCATTCTAATTGCAAGCCATAATTTCTGTTTATCTTGAGTCCTATTTCTTGGAAAACATGGTAGAAGATGGTAATTTTGTTTATTCAAGATCATTCCTATCCCGATTATGAATACCTATGTCATCAGCATAGAGTCGATTGGTTAGAATGACACTAAAATAGATTGGCTTGAAGTGACAAGTGTGGTTGAAATGACACTGCAAAAGAATGGTATGAAGAGAAAGGTGTGGTTGAAATGACATTAAAATAGAATGGTATGAAGAGACTAGAGTGGTTGAAATGACACAGAAATTTTCAAATAGAAACACTTGATCACTCATAAAAAAATTAACAATTAAAAAAAGTACTGGTTTTGGTGCATTTCTAGTTTATAACTTATTCTAAGAATAAGTTTTAAACTGGAAATGCACAAAAATGCCGATGAGTAGAATCACATGATGTCAATTAAAATTAATTTTCATACCAACATCAAAAGCCTAATAATAGAAGATTTTGTGCATTTTATGCATTTCCAGTTTAGTAAAAATTGCGGTTAGGATTTTTTCGTCATTCAAGACGTTTTGATCTAATTTGCTTCAAAATAATGGATAGCATATCAATCTTTCTTACAACTCAAAGATCGCATTAACGATAATGTATTATTAAAAACTAGAAATACAATGGAACCTCAGTAAACGAATTTAATTCATTCCCCAAGGTCGTTCGTAACCCGAAATATTCGTAAACCGAACCTATTTTTACAATAAGAATCAATGTAGAAAAAAACACGTCACAATACAATAAAATTGGAGAGAAAAAAACACAACACAATACAACACACGAATGTATAAAACATGGCGGTCGACTCAGAAATAATTCCGTTCGTGTTAACTTGGTTCGGCAATTTTGTTCGAGAACTGAAATTTTGTTCGATAATTTTCATCTCGAATTTTCTCTTCGAAAACCGATTTGTTCGACATGTGAGACGTTCGACAACTGAGATTGCACTGTATTCGTGAAAATTTCACGGTTTTTCAATTTTAATTTTCTGACGAATCTTAATTCTTAAGCTAGTCATTGAAAAATCTCATTCCCCTATTCCGTCGTTAAATATTTTAACTTAAAAATTAACAAAATATTGCAATAATAATCATAAATGTGAATGCGGGTCGTTATTTAAAAAGGAAACAAGGGTACAAACGAAAAGATTCAAAATTGACATGTTTTTCACTGAAGCAGACGTCAAATGCATGAGATCCTAAACTTAATACTTTAACAAAATATTGCAATAACGAGCAGAAATATGAATTCTGATCGTTATTTAAAGAAATTCGAATAATGTGAACAAGTTTGATAACATCCCAAAGAACTTATTTCCTACTGGGTTTAGAGATCGGCGATCAGTTAAATGTCATCATTTTAAATTCTGATGTCTAGACATGGATTCCTTTGTAACTTAGAAGGCTGGCACAGGACAATGTAATCTGAATTTAGACATGTGCCAAACAGAGTTTAGTAAATAATAGGAATTGCAGGAAAGATGACAGTAGCAACATCAGGTAGACGCAGTCACGTGATCTCAATGATTATATCGATCTTTGAGTCTGCTGGATGCATTTACACTCGTCGACATTTAGTCGACGTTAAAGTTCAAGAAAAACGTGAATTTCAGCTAATTTCGTATTATTCAGGTTTGTGTACGTCCTTGGAGACGCAGAAACTGCGTGTCAGATATTCCCATATGACTAAGACAGATTTGATCTTGCATTTGCTCTATGATATCATCATCATCATCATCATCATCATCATCATCATTATCATCCTTTTCATTGATGTAATCATCATCATCTCTGTTGTCACCATTGTAATTATCACCATCATCATTACGGCATCATCGTCGCCATCGTCTTTGTAACCATCATCCTCATCATCATCATTTTCATTTCCATCGACCTCCTCATCATCCACATCATCGTCATTGTCGTCGTCATTGTCGTCATCATAGTCGTCGTAGTCGTCATCATCATCATCATCATCATCATCAAATTGATAGCGCGCAGTCCGGACATCCATTGGCCAAATCTTTCCCCTACATAACGTCTCTCCCCTCCACTTTCGTGTTCGAATTACATTCACTTAACGCGCGTATACCCTTGGGAAAGGTATTAATTCAATTCCCCCCAGATATGGGTTAAATAGTGAAACGTGTATCTGTAAAAATCATTGTTATTCTCAAACAATTGTTAATGCAATAGTAACTCACAAGGAAATAATTATTCTTACAATCCCAACTAATTTTCGGATTTAAAGAAGGTTTGATAAGCCGTAAGAAATCAATCAGTCAATAAATTAATCAATCACTCCCACAAGATCATTTTCTTTGTGCAGGTTCTCAGACTAAGATTCCAGTAATGTCCGCGCAACCTTAATCTCCCCTTACTAATTGCAATCGTCAGCTTCGATAAGTCACCATACAGCATTTGGTTAGACATGACATTTTTTACCAGTCATCTTGGTATCAATGGAATCATTCTTTCTATACAGCTCTACTGTAAGGACGCTAACGAAAGTATTGAACGGTATTAATATTGAAAAGTATTAATATTCGCGGTTTTTGAAAATTGAATTAATGGTAACGGCCCTCAAGAATCTATCCTTGGAATTACCATTTGAGGGTGCATATACCAAAGGTTGGATTTTGAACGCTCATTTTCAAAACGCATACAATGTAGACAAAACATTTCCGAGATACACACACACATACACACACACACACACACACACACACATATATATATATATATATATATATATATATATGAAGAGAGAGAGAGAGAGAAAGAAAGAAAGACACACATACATATATATATAAATATATATATATATATACATATATATATGAAGAGAGAGAGGGAGAGAAAGACACACACACACACAATATTCGCGGTTTTTGAAAATTGAATTAATGGTAACGGCCCTCAAGAATCTATCCCTGGAATTACCTTGTTCTTAAATTTCAACAACAGCCTTCCTGATGTCTTCAATCCTAAATTTGTTATCTATGCTGATGACGCAACTATTTACTCCTGTCTTAATAGTAAATGTGATCATTTTGATAAGGACAAATTGGCAACTGATCTAGAAATGATCTACATTATATATATATATATATACCCTATGTGTGTATGTATGTTTTTTCGTTAAATAATAATAATAATATTCCATATTTTAATCAATCTCTGAAGATCTTTAAAAATCTATCAAAATGCAAAAATCTTGGCGTCCAAAAATGTGGCACATGAGGACATCAATAATTCCAGTTGTAGTTGGAACCCTCGGATTGATTGGAAAAGGTTCCAAGTGATTCATTGAAGGGATTCCTGGTAGCCATCTTGCTTTAAAGAAATACAAAACATTCTACTCACAAATACTACTCACACGTCACGAAGCGATTTATCTATGTAAAATGTTCTTTTTTTTTGCCTTTCATTTACTTTTTTCTTGATATTTTTTTTTACAGAAATGATCAGTGGAAAACATTTCTGACCTTAGGTCCCTTGTTGAGATCCAGAAGGAAATGTGTATACAACAGAAATCCAAAGAAACAATAATAATAATAATAATAATAATTAGAAAGGCCCGTGAAAATTTCACGGTGTTAATATTCTGATGAATCTTAATTAAGTTAATAAACGAATAAGCTCATGACGAATTTTATGACAATAATGTTTCTGTAGAAATTCCCTAAACAGACATTAAACATATGAGAGCCTTATCGCCTTTCCTGTGTTCCCTTCTTTCTTTCTTTCTTTCTTTCTTTCTTTCTTTCTTTTTGTCACTAAAAGCAAGTAGCGTCTCTGATATGTCCTTTCTGTCTTTCCACGTGATCAGTGCGGAATATTCCATTATTTATGAGGCATTGGCAGGGTTACACACATGTTAACAATGGGATAAACAAGCAGAATTATAAGATAATAATAAAAAATATTATAGGTTATGAATAATAAATATTATGGGTTATGAATAATAAAAAATATGGGTTATGAATAATAAATATTATGGGTTATGAATAAAAAATATGGGTTATGAAAAAAAAATTAGGGTTATGAATAATAAATATTATGGGTTATAAATAAAAAATATTATGGGTTATGAATAATCAAAAATATTATGGGTTATGAATAATAAATATTATGGGTTATGAATAAAAAATATGGGTTATGAAAAAAAAATTAGGGTTATGAATAATAAATATTATGGGTTATAAATAAAAAATATTATGGGTTATGAATAATCAAAAATATTATGGGTTATGAATAATAAATTGACAGAAGCATTCCGAGTTATCCCCACATTCAAAAGAAGACGTTTTGGGATTTTTATCGAAGTGAAAATGTTTACTTGTATAGAAAAAAAACTCTTTTTCCAGGTAGCTGCTTAAAGAAGAAATCACCAACAAGAACTGGCATTTTTCTACCCACAATTCCCTTGGAAAATATTGGTGAATGAGTGATTAGATTGACACTAGTTGCATTCTACCGATTCTTAAAATTACAAAAGCTTAGCTAACCGGGCTGTTGGATTATCCGAAAATAATCTTATATATAAATAGCCGATATACAATAGGTAAAAATATAATTAATGAGATTGCATTAAGTTCTGCGGAGGCTAAAAGAGGGTTTTCTGTGATGAATATAATTTATTCTGACAAAAGAAATCATCTTGAATATAAAAATGTAGCAGATATTCAAGTCATAAAAGTGGATATTTGCAACTGCAACAATTCAGTTCAAATATGGCTAAAAAACACAAAAAACAAGACAACTGATGACACTAGGGTAAAAAAAAACATCATTCTTCCGAACATAAATATGATGAGAGCGGAATTTTAATCTGGAGTTATCTTAATAAATTAATGTTTCTACTAAATTATCAAAATAGTTTAATTCTTTTTGATACTATAAAGTGATTTCTTTCATCCCAGATTGAAAAGAAAAGAAGCAGAATAGGTTCCTAAAAATAACCTGCCTTTATAGAACCGGTTCCTGGAAATTAGGATGTCATTATTGTATATTGGGAAATGAGCAGAAAAAGGTTGGCGACATTTCATCATCAGTAACTCAACGGTAATGAGAATATTAACTTGAATGCAACTGAAGTAGTTATCAGCTCCATTTCTCACATTACAACTGCTCTATCCATCTTGAGTAGCCAACCTGATTTTAATAATAGTCGCTACCCAAAATGTCGACTTTTCTTCACAAGGATTTGATTCATTTCAAACACGAGTCAAAATCTCGTTTATCTGTCCGCAGGAATTAAGGAAATTTGATCTTCAGTTATTGCCTGTCTATAAACAACGTTCTCGGAAAGAGAGCGGACTCCCTAATTATCAGTTAAAAAGTGCAAGCACAACTCGTTTGGGCCAACAGACAGATTTGTTTCGCGCATGCGTGTGAAAGTATTTATCTAACTATTTGCAGATGGTAGCGAATTTTTGCCCCACATGACCATGAACTAAGTTCAGTCAGAGGAGAGAGAGAATGTTCGGGCAGGTTTAAAATTCACTTTTCAATTCAATGAAAATTACATAAAAGTTAAACATTAAATGATAAATTGGAGAAAATGTCTTTGCTTAACGACTTTTTGTAAACACATATCGTGATCTTTTCATCAATTCGGAACGATTTTTAAGGAAAGTTACAAGATGTTTATGGACAAAACTATCGGTTGCTTATTGAGAAGCTTATGGTTTATTGAGATTTTTATGGCATTTCAATATTTCTATGGTGATTTAAATAAGAATATATATATATATATATAAATAGACATATATATAGATAGACATATATATATATATATATATATATATATATAGATAGATAGATAGATAGATAGATAGCGGCTCGGGTTGAGGAATTGGAGAGCCGAGTTCCTAATACCCTATAAATCCTCTTCTTCTTCCCCCAGGACAGATCGGGTTTCCATTTACCTGATTGTAATATGGTTAATATTCTTTAAAATTAGTTTTAATTTTCACTATTTATCATTTCAGTATGTTTTATAAATAATTTTCGTTTTCGAACAGTTGTCGTGCCACTTTTTGTCATCGTGAGATCTGTTTCAATTTGAAGCCCTGTTATAGTGGAACACACCTATTCTACAGTTAATAGACTTTCCTACCTATAGTAAGTAGGAGTAGTAAGAGTAACGAGGGTTGGCTCAGTGAGTTGGTCTGAGTTCAGTCTGAAGTCGGACGACCGGCTGACCGGTTGAATTCTCTGCCTTCGGGCGGCGAGAAACCCGAACGAGGCTACGCCGAAGGGCGGAGTCTCTTTCGGGGAGGTAAACCGACCCTGAACCCGTTTATACGGGTTCAATGGGCATATTTTTGGGGCCGAGCCCACGGGCTCGGAGATCCCACATTAAATAACCGGCTTTGTGCCACATGATGCCCCAATGGTGGGGGGGTGACTAAATATCGTCAGGGGGTCGGTCAGTCAGTGGGTCGATGCCGGACGACCGTTAGTCGGATACTAAAGTATCAGCGACCACAACTAGATTACTCTGCGTCATACCTATTATATGAAGTTCCTAACGTTTTGTACGTCGAACCTATTTTAGGACCGACTTAGTACAAATACAAGCCTCCACTGTGAAAATCACTCCATAAGCCCCACGGCTGTTCATTTCAGATTATACCCGTCCGCTCAGGCCCATTTGTTTCATCAAACACCCCCAGAGCCAACCTGTGGTTTATGCTGCAACTATTCTGAGCCTTACTACGGCTATATAGTGTTTTTAATTCAAATTTGTCTTTCTACTATACCGGTCACCCTACTATTTAACCCATAGCTGGGGAGAGAAGAGACGGGTTTATATTTTTTTTTCCAGTGGGCATTTTGTGCGAAAGTGATTCCAACGGGAAAGCTCGCCGTTTTCTCGGCCTGCGTCTTTATCCCTAACCCCAATCTGCAGATCCTCAGCTTTATTTTCCTTCCTTTTTATTGGTCTTTATTTGTTCTTTAACAAGTTATTTTTTCTATTTTCGCTTTCTTTTCTTTTTTCTTTATAATCTTGAATTTTCTCTCTTCTCGTTTCCTTTGTCTTTCCTTGTAACCATCCCCCCCAAAAAATGATCCATCGATGCAGTCGCTTTCTTTTTTATCTCACAATCTTCAATTGGTTTCATTTTAAAACTCTCCTCAGTGAGATGAGCAGTTCATTTCACAGAATGTGCATTTTTGTTCATCATCTGTAAATAAGGATTGCTATTCTTTTTTCGACTTTTCCTCATCCAATTTATCAAATTTTTTCAAGATATTTTGTCATATACTTTTATCTGGTGTCGCTGGTTTAACAAAAGTAGGTATTTTTTGGACGAGTAGAATTTAATAGCCAATATCTAAACTATTAGTTTTTTATATACCTGTCAACAGCAACCTCGTGGTTTTCTATTACTTTATGTTTCAGTGTAATGTTCATACCATTTCATATGTTCATTCCATTTTTCAGCATCTGGCGCGCTTTAATATCGATATGTTTTCCAATCTTATTCGATGCCAGGATTGGATAGTCAAGAAGTGTTCAATAGTCTCAATATGTTGTTCACGATTTTTTATTAGTTTCCCTCGTCAATGCTGGGGAATAAACTTTAGTTCAATGCTGCCAGCATAAACGCCTCCGTCTCTACTTTTAACCAAGCACGCTTCAGTTACTGATAGGTTTTGTGTTTATCTACATCAACATCGTTACTTCAAAGCGTATATTAGTTATAAAAGGCGTTTTTTATTGTTTAACCCTTGTGTTATTTCTTTTTTTTTTATTTTAGCTACTTCTTTAGGTTAACTATTTTTATTAATTTCCTTCAAAATGAATTTCAGTTGTTTGATAATTTATTGTTTTCTTTATGAATTGAATAAAGTTTATATTATTATTATATTTTGTTTTATTTCTGTTGTGTACAGATTTTTATTCCGGGTCCCAACCAGGGACCTAAGATGAAAAATAGCTTCATGACATTTTCCATTGATTATTTTTGTAAAGAAGAAAAAATCTGAGATCACACAGATTTTACATAGATAAAGCTGTTCCTAATGTATGAGCTGTACTTGTGAGTGCAAATCGAAAAAAAAAACGGATGTAGTGGTAAGGGACGCGTCAAAACAAATGAAAAACCTCGAACGTGAAGGTATACAACTGAAACGTGCTTAATATGATGACGATCATGTTCATCTTGGAATTTTCCGTTAGTTGGTTAGTTGCTAAGACGATTTAATCAAAAAGCTTAGAAGAAATCTTATGGAACTCTCCTGTCATTTTGTTCATTACCCCAGGCCTGGAAGTTTACTTACTTATTTGCTTACGTAACTATCTTCATGCATTTTAAGAGGGTTTTTTTTTAAGATGCTTGACGAAATTACAGTCGTCTGTAATAAAATATTCTGCTTGCTCCGTTGATGTCCCATTGCTGTGTCTGACATCATATCTGTGCCCATTAAATCTTTTATTTTATTTTTCCGTTGTGCAATCCACATATATCAAGTCATTTTGGGCACCTTAAATATATAAAAGTTATTTATTTGACGCGTTGATTACCAGTACGACCGTTTATTTTTTTTTTTCATTACAAGACAAGCAACGTTTGTACAACGATTTATACATTTTTTGTAGATTTATATATTTTATACATAGAAATTTTATTTTAAATACAACTTAAAGAAGACAGTCATTCTGTCGAAATGTTGTTTAACATTGTCAAACAACGTTCTTCTTTCTTTTCTTTATAATTTCTTAAATTGCGTTCTTCTCTAAACTGTTAATAATAATAATAATAATAATCATAATAATAATAATAATAATAATCATAATAATAATAATGATAATCATAATAATAATAATCATAATAATAATAATAATAATAATAATCATAATAATAATAATAATAATAATAATATTAATCATAATAATAATAATCATAATAATAATAATAATAATAATAATAATAATAATCATAATAATAATAATCATCATAATAATAATAATCATCATAATAATAATAATCATAATCATAATAATAATCATAATAATAATAATATTAATCATAATAATAATAATCATCATAATAATAATAATAATCATAATAATAATAATCATAATAATAATAATCATCATAATCATAATAATAATCATAATAATAATAATATTAATCATAATAATAATAATCATCATAATAATAATCATAATCATAATAATAATCATAATAATAATAATAATAACGTTGGAAGAAGTTATTACAATGTCCAATATTGTTTGGACAATGTAACTTCTTGGTCTGTAGATTTCTGATCATAAGACATGAGAAACTTCACTTTACTCGGGCCTCTGGTGAGGTTCCATACAAGAATTTTAATTATAGCGATACCATAAGTACTATAAAACCTGTATTCAAGACTGGCTGGTCGTATCTTGCAAAATTAGGGTTCAGGTAATTAAAAGGCAATTTTAAAATTCTTTCAATGCTGCGTCTAAGAAAGTTTTATATTAATATTCATCGATCCAACCAAATTTCTTTTCAAACAAATTCTTTCAAAAAAAATCAAATAATCGAAAATAACGTAAATTATAAAGTATTTATTTTGGCTGAACTTTTTTTAAAGTAATTTCCCATCAAAGTCGAACTTCATATTAAAACGCAATAAAATTATCACAGACCAAACGTTTCTTCCGTTTCAAATTACAGATAATGTCCGAATTAAATTAATTTCATGCAAATCATTTCAGGAGGAAATAAAAAGAAGACAAGCACCTTTATCTTTTGAATTCTCCTCCTTGGGACGTCGACCGCGAGAATTAAAGGTTTTTAAATTTTAGGTTCCATCGTTTCACTTTTGAAATAGCTAAATATAACCATAGGTTTTAATCTAATAGTTTCTTTTCTCGCACTTCTCCGTTGTGGAACTCTCTTCCGGTTTCTTGTTACACTGTCACTTACGATCTTCAAAAAAATTAAAGCAATATCAATCGCCATTTTCTGCCATCATGAATTCTATTCTTTTATTGTCCTCTCTCCTCACTAAAGTCTTCTCGTTCTCTTGCATCTTAGTAGCATTATCGCCATCTTCTGTCTTCCTGAAACCTGTTCTTTTATTGTCCCCTTTCCTCACTAAAGTTTTCTCATTTTCTTTCACTATCAGGAACCCCTTGCGTCTTAGTGGCATTATCGCCTTGATTTGGTTGAAATAATAAATATCTACCTTAAGTGTATCAATTTTATTCTCAGTTAAATAAAGCTTTCTTAAAGTCTACACCTGCGTAGATTTGACATTACACCAACTATAAGAAAATCCTTATTTATCATTTTATAAAGTTTGAATCAATGGGCAATTAGCCGATGTTTTGTCAACCGTCCCAATAAATAATATAATAGTGTTTATTATTTTTGTTTTCGATTCTCAAGAACAAAGAAAACGTATGAATTCACTTTCATATGCTCATGTTGTTATGAATAATCTAGAGTGGTCTCCCCTATTTCTGTTTACTGGGGCTATAAAAGGACACTATACGCGAACCTTGTATTCTCAGTTGAATAAAGCTTTCTTAAAGCCTACGCCTGCGTAGTTTTGACAGAACATTGCTAATAATAATAACAATAAATGAAATGTAAATGGTCATAAAGTGATTTAATTCCAAGGAGACCCTGTGTATCGTATAAGTGCAACAGAAATACGAAGTAACGGCCTGTAGGCTTCAGCTGATGATACTTCTCTCTCACTTAAAATGTGGCGGAACTATCTTCAAAGCCGACTGTTGGCAAATGCCATTTTGGGATCTCGGCGGATCATTCAATAAATCGAATGCGGATGAAAAGGGCCTTGTCGGTTCAAATCGTGATAAACTTCAATTGTCACGGCGTTGCAAAACTTATTGGAGGTTCTCCTATAGCGTGGGGTCTGCCTCGATATGTCGTGCCTCTCCCCTTACGTGGCCAGCAGGTCAGTTGAGATCTAACATAGATCAGGTCACGTAAGGTCTAACATAGATATTTATATCTTTCACAATTTCTAAACACAGGAAACGGAAGGTAGACCTCACGACATATTGAGGTAGACGCCACGCTGTAGTAACACCGCTATTGAAAGTGTTTCAAACACATAATGTTTTTTTTTTTTTTTTATTTTTAGATGACAATGCATCCCGAAGTTTCTAATGTATTATTTACTAGAGGTTAATCTTTAGAATTAGTTTAAGCTAATTATAAACTAAATATAAACCGGATACTGATTATCTTCTCTTATAATATGCTTTGGCGGGATGTCGTCGCGCTTATTTCAGTATACTGATCGACGGTCGGCGATTCGGTGTACGTCCGTTCACCCACCCCGACCCTAGCCTCTTACATAATTCATTAATTAGTTGAAGATCGTTACCATTCACTACGGAAGAAAGCTCACGAAAACAAAGCAAAAATAACATGAATGTCCCAACATGTTATATATTGTTTCTTTTTATTTACAAAATATCAGAGAAATAAACATTTTTTTTAAAAATTGCTGTGTAACAGAGAAATCTTTTTCTTTTTGAGGTTACTTTGGCGAAATCAATAACCTTAACACTGGTTCGATCCTAATGATTTCGTCTGTAACATTAACGTTTTTTATTGATCATAATCTTCATTTTATTTTAAATTCAATTTTAGCCATAGGAACGTTTTGCCCTTTTTTGTATTTATTTCACCCTAAGTAAGGCGATAAACCGGAAGAGAAACTGAATACCGGGGAGAAGCCAAATAACCAGAAAAGAAACTAAATAACCGGAAGAGAAATCAAATAACCGGAAGAGAAATCAAATAATCGGAAGAGAAATCAAATAATCGGAAGAGAAACCGAATATCCGGAAGAGAAACCAAATAATCAGGAAGGGAAACTGAATACCGGAAGAGAAACCGAATTTCGGAAGAAAAACCAAATAACCGGAAGAGAAATCAAATAACCGGAAAAGAAACCGAATACCCGAAGAGAAATCGAATAACCGAAAGAGAAACCAAATAACCGGAAAAGAGTTCTACAAGCGAGAAACGAATAGAACGCATAGTTATATCTATTAGAGATGCAAGAGAATAATCTATTAGACTAGAACTTGTGGTGACATCTGTCTGTTTCAGCAGTAAAATGATGAGACCTAACTGCCAATCTAGTACTGCGCTTAAATTCATGAAATCGAGCTACTAAAAAGGAAAATTCATCAGAATAATTATCATGGAAGTATTTCTAGGAAAGACACGAGGAAGCTATGCTAATACAATGGAAAAAGTGACTAGCCGTGTTGCTAGTTCAGGACCGATAATATTGCAAATAGATAGATAGATAGCTGACCACTCGCATTCGAAGATACCCGTCTACTAGGGTGGCTAGACAATTCCTATTTCAGACGCTTGCTCAGGCACATTTGTGTTTGCGCAACGCCTACAGAGCCCGCCTGTGATTTACAGTGCAACCGCTGAACTGAGGAAAAGAGCGTGTTAACTAGCATGAACAACAATCGAATCAAGGCCAGCATGCTCAGTCCCTCGGTCACAATGACTTCTGACTTCATACTAGCACAGCTATCGACGGCCACCAAGGGTATCTGATTTCACTCATAAGGCTTGGTCGACCCATATTATGCTTTTCAATCACTTTCCATAGGTGCTGTACACTGGGATCGACCTCTTCAGTCCGATAACATCAGGAAGTCTCCTTCTTGACGAATCGACGATGGTGAGATTCGAACTCGAGTCTCCTCGTCAGAATGCGAACCACTGGCCATATATATATATATATATATATATATATATATATATATATATATATATATATATATATATATATATATATATATATATATATAATTATATATGCGTGGTATTTATTTGAAAGCGCTCAATATCAGTGATGGAGCTACATATGATCGCAAAAACATGAAACCTAGGGTCACAAAGTCATATCCATACAACTTATTATATATATATATATATATATATATATATATATATATATATATATATTATTTTTCCCAAGTTAGTGTTTCTCGAGATAGATAGATAGATAGATAGATAGATAGATAGATAGATAGATAGATAATGAATGAACAGTCTATGATAGATAGATAGATAGATAGATAGATAGATAGATAATGAACAGTCTATGATAGATAGATAGATAGATAGATAGATAGGTTTTCTTGTCAATAACGTCTGAGATGAGAACTCAATAGAAAGCTTTTTACACTTACGTAAAAGTGGCCCTGAATATTCTGACGAGTTAAGAATGCTTTCTTTCACGATGGAGGAATCCCACAATTCTTTGCGCAACAAATCCACATTGAGAAATGAAATCTTTTTCTGCCATTGTTAACACATCACTTCCGCTTAAGATTAGACCCCAACGTTTTCCCTGATGCTCTTGCCTTTTCTCTTCCAAAATCTTTATCGTCATGAAACAAGCAAGATCTTATAAATTTCAACCTAAAGCACTGACTGCTCGGTCAATAAATACCGAATGTTTCCTTATAAAGAAACGGCTATTATTATCATTACCATTGCAGATGAGGAGGACAGAGACTTCACTTTGATCTCTGACCGATGTCAAGGGAGTGACGAAAAGCGTGACTCGTGTAGAATTAGCTGCTCGGTCAAAAATACCGAATGTCCCCGTATTAGGAAACGGCTAATATCATTTCTATTAGGTTGGTGCAAAAATAATGACGTAATAATGTCGTTTTTTGACGTATTTTTAAGGTCGAAAAACGACATTATTACGTCATTATTTTGCACCAACCTAATACCATTTGGGATGAGGAGAACAGATTGTATGCTTTCATCTCAGCCCCAGTGTTAACTGTTAACGATACGTCGTTTTGTGTTCCAGATTATCTCATGGAAATTTCTTAATGCTAGACTGTGCAAAAGAAATCCTCTTACCTTAAGAAAAAAAAAAGGCTGTGGTCGCGCGCCTGCCGATGCCATTGATTCGATGATACAAAGAAAAGGCGGGACGGGCTCATTCTGTCATTTATAACAGAAAACGGTTGATCGAATAACCCGGATGTGCTGCCTCTGCGGTAGATGCAATAACCCGGATGTGCTGTTGAAGGATTAGCGTACCTGCATTCGAACGCATATAAATTCAATACCAATTAAGGATTGGCGACCTGTAGAAAGCCGATAGTGGTAAGTGTGAATTTGCGGCAGTCGCCTTTTTTCTATTTTTTTTTCCTTTTTTTTTTTTATTGCATAGACATTAGAACAGTTGGACAATTCAGTGTTGCCAATTCCTTACTATCGACAAAATGCTGGTAGCTTGACAGGTATTGGATTGTCATGTCTTGGCTGTTAAAGAAGTTACGTCTTTTAGATGCTGATCGTTCGTCCAAAGTCCCATTTAACGCTTCATTAAATCTATCAATAAAAGACTGCGCCTAATACATGTGAACAGCGGGAGTGCAGAGCCATCAGCAAAAAAAGAAGACGACAGATAAGGTGTGGCCTCGTTTTGGGGGGCTTGACATTAAAACTTTCTTGGCTCTACAGAACTTCATTATCTGGGAAAGATATTGTAAGCAAAAAATCATTGCAACTCTTCCTAGCTAAAAAAGCTATAAGCTTAAATTTAAAATAAATTGTAAACACTTTTAATTCAGGAATGAGTTTTTGAGCAAATCCAAGTCCACTGCCAAGTATATCTGGGAAAGATATTGTGAGCAAAAAATCATTGCAACTCTTCCTAGCTAAAAAGCTATAAGCTTAAAATTAAAACAAAATGTAAACACTTTTAATTCAGGAATGAGTTTTTAAGTAACAGCTGAGCAATTTTCCGTATCCAAGTCCACTGCCAAGTATATCTGGGGAAGATATTGTGAACAAAAATCATTGCAACTTTTCCTTTCTAAGAGGCTATAAGCTTAAACGCTAATATTGTAATGAAAGATTGTTCAAGAAGAACCCTAATGTTGTTCTGATATGTCAAACAATGGGGTAGATATGTGATGTTGTCCAGTAAGAAAGATGTTCAGTAAACAGGTTCCTTGTAGGTACAGCATCTCAGAAAAAAAATTTGGGGCTCCAAAATCATCATCGCATGGAATTCACAAGTGCCTGCTTTGGACTTTGTTTTTCAGGTTATTTAAAGCCAGAATTTATTTTTAGATTGTAAGATTTTTTTGAGACAATAATGATTTATTAATACAGCTTCTACTAATTAACCCATGGCTGGGAGGGGAAGAGATAGATTCATACATTTCCCATGTGTATTTGCTCGTAAGTAAATATAAGAAACCCGACTGGGATTGGAACTCGGCATTCCGATCTCCTATTTCATTCCACCACCCAAACATTGACGCTTAGAGCAGCTGGTATTCCAAAACGGTCACCCATTTAGGTACTGTCGTTGCTTAACTTTAGTGTTTCAACGTGATATGGCTGTAATCCTAATCAGAATGGAAGAACATAGAAGAAGCCTAGGAACACCATCTCTAATGAACAACTTGTACTTTTTTTTGCGGGGGGTGGGTAGTGGAAATGGAATGTTTCGTTTGCTTCGGAATCGGGAATAAAAATGGAATACAATCTCTGCCAGAAACCTTTCTGGGAAGACGCGGTTTAATTTCTTAGCATTTTTGATGATCCGGCACATTCAAGTAAGCTTCAGGGCACGTCGGGGCGGTGTAATGGTTAACAAACTTGCCTGGCTAGAACATTTACGACTGAGTAGTGAGTTCGATTCTCACTGTGTGCCCCCTACTTTCGGCCTTGTACCACCTACTTCTAAGCTTGGAAAATCACTATAGGCACCTCGAGGCGGTTAGCAAGCTTGTCTTACTAGAACAATTACGACTGAGTAGTGAGTTCGATCCTCACTGGGTGCCTCCTACTTTCGGCCTTGTGCCACATCTAAGCCACGCTTGGAAAATCACTATAGGCACCTCGACGTGGTATAATGGCTAGCAAGCTTGTCTCGCTAGAACAATTACGACTGAGTAGTGAGTTCGATCCTCACTGGGTGCCACAATCTTTCGACCTTGTCCCGCATTCCAGCTACGCATAGAAAATGACCAATGAGATTTTGTATGCAAGAAAATGAAAAAAGTAAAATGCAGAAAAATAAAATAAAGTCACAGTAAGAAAATACATCAGGTATATATAAAGAAAATAGTGAAAGCATATAATTCAAATGATAATAATATTTATAAATATAATCTTAATATATATATATATATATATATATATATATATATATATGCACACACAAACACACACCTATATATATATATATACACACATATGTATGGGAAGGCTAGAACACTTACGACTGAGTAATGAGTTCGATCGTCATTAGGTGCCCCCTACTTTCGGCCTTGTGCCACATCTAAGCTAGGCTTGGAAAATCGCTTCAAATACGCTTGTGAAACACTGACTCAAAACTAACAGGTTCAACGTCTGGCCATGGGCTGCAACGATTTGATTTCAACGGAATATTTACGGCAAGACTTCAAAACAGTTAAATAGGTTCGATTTCTAAGTATGGGACAACATACTAAAAGATTGTTTACACTATTTACGTTGTTTGGACCTCATCTTTATCGTCATATTCACAACGTTTCGGCCGTTGTACGCTTTAGCCTCCTTCAGGTGACCTACGTTGGAATTTCGAAGCGAATCCTCACGACCACATGGTCCAATGGATAAAAACTTTGGCTGAAATAATCCAAAAGTGACTTCATCCAAAGAAGTACGAGCTGGTCACAGCAAATGTGAACAAAAACCTGGCGAGTTGAATAACTAAAGGGAAATGAATGAAATTGAGATATCCGGAAGAGGCATGGCATGTGGAACTAGAGCAATCTACCACGGTGGGCAAAATAAAGGGTTCGAAATGCCAAAGTGTTTCACCTGAAGAAGGCCCGAGCATACAGCAGCCGAAACGTTGTGAATATGACAATAAAAGTCAGGACAACAGCCCGAACAATACAAATAGTGTAAATAATCACAATAACTCATCTCAGAAATATAGACAGATACTAAAAGGTAATTTGTAATTGATTAGTTACGAAAATACTCGGAATAAATGAATATGTATAAACATGGTACTTTTCTCTCTTGCTTTAATAAGGATACTAAGAAGCTTGTTATTGAATATGAGAGGATCCTATTGAAAATAAGTAGACAAAACTTGTCTAAATTATTCAATGACACATGTCTTAATGAATACATGCTGCCAAAATGTCCCTCTCTTTAGATCTACATCTCTATCTACACTCCTCTCCGTTCACTCTTTATCTGCATTTCTCTATATTTACTTCTCTCTCTCTCTCTCTTTCTGTGTCTGTCTGTCTGTCTGTCTGTCTGTCTCTCTCTCTCTCTCTCTCTCTCTCTCTCTCTCTCTCTCTCTCTCTCTCTGTAGATCGCTCTCTATAGAAATCTACGTCTCTACATTTCTTTCTGGACATCTACGTCTCTCTAAAAAAATTTTAAGTCTCTAGCGCAGTATATGCACTTACGTCTCTCTATATATGTGTGTGTGTATGTGTATAGGTGTACATCTACGCCTTCCTCTCTACCTCTCATCATAGACATAATCATCTCTCTCTGTCTCCTCTACTCTCTGTATATATATATATATATATATATATATATATATATATATATATATATATATATATATATATATATATATATATATATATATATATATATATATATATATATATATATATATATATATATATATATATATATATATACAATCACTTATTCCTTATGCATTAGATAACAAAGACATTTGCGAATGTGTTCTGTTGTCATTCAGACAATTTCGTGACATATCAAGATTTAAAAATATCACTGGCATACATTAGCTCCTTACGCTATCAGACAACATTATTAGATGTTCTTTTATATTACATTTTATCATAAGTCACTTCAGAATGTCGGAACATATAAAACTATTTTTGTACCCGTTTGCGCATGACTTCTACGTATCATGACCAATAAATAATATAGGTTAATTTTGAAGGTTCCCCGAATGCTTTTGATGGAATTATTTAATTGCATCCCAATTTCAAGAAAGCATCGATGACTTAACATTGCCTAAACACTTTACAGGAACTGAAGTCTAAAAATCTGCAGCATTCGAAGATTAAATTCTCCAAGATTTAAATGTAAAATCCACGTGATTTAATGCGTAAAATTGGCCTTAATATTGAAAACAAGTCTTTCTGGCGATATTATTGTGTTACTGTGTCAGCGAATGAAACCTTTCCAGATGAGCTTCTTTAGGCCACCTTATAATGAGAGCCACCGGATAATGAAAGCGCTATCGTTGGTATGACGATAAACTACATCCGGCAGCAAGGCCTCTGACTGAGAGATTTGAGGTTTTAAGGAGCATCAAAACACCTCTTAACTGTTGTTTCTCCCAGATCCACCATGACCCGGGGTGGTAGCACTTGCCAGGGTCCCACCTATGCGCAAATAGTTAACTCCCAAATGGGTAAAATCACTATGAAAGTATAAAAATAGATTTTTATAGTAAAAATACAGGCAAAGCATTTTTTTTAAATTATTACCAGCAATGCATTTGACTCTTGACAAAAACTCTTTTGACAAAAATACGTCAATGAAACCTGATCTACAAACTGATTTTTACAAAGAATACATATTTTATCCATATGAACCTATTCAAAAAAATCTTGTCGGCATTAAATAACCCACTGAAGTGTTGGTATGACGTAAAACAAAACAAATGAAACCAAACCGTTTCGGCCGCTGAACTTTCCGGCCTTCTTCAGGTGTCGATCTTCGTACTTGATAACCTTCTACTCAATCCATAGTTCTCTTTCCTCTTTCTATAATTAGAAGATATTTCGTATTTGTTCAGAAGTAAATGGTACTGGTTGACACTGATAGATAATGTCCCTATGCAATGGAAGTGAAATGAGATCTTGCGGCATTGATCTGATAAAGAGTTCTGTAGAAGGTCGGTAGGTACACGACCGAATCATTGTGACTGTAACAACCAAGATGAGAATTCGTCCTTGGTATGACGATAAACTACAACCGGCAGCATGGCTTCTGACCGGGAGATTGGGGGTTTTAAGGAGCATCGAACCACCTCTTAACTGTTGTCCTTCCCAGACCCACCCTGATCCGGGGTGGTAGCACCTGCTAGGGTCCCAGCTATGGGCAAATAGTGAACACACAATCAAAAATCAACAGTACATTTTTATAATAAAATGACCAACAATACATTTTTATAACGAAATGATAATCAATGCAATGCAACACTAGAAAATATAAAAATATATTTTTATAGTAAAATTACCAACAATATATTTTATGTTGATTTTCTAATCGTAAGGTTGAAAGTGTGGGGCACCTAGTGAGGATCGAACTCACTACTCAGTCGTAATCGTTCTAGCAAGACAAGCTTCCTATCCGTTACACCAGGTCGAGGTGCCCAAAATTATTTTCTAAGCATGGCTAAAGTGCTGAGCATCCAGTGAGGATCGAAATCACTATTCAGTTGTAAATTGATCCAGCGAGACAAGCTTGTTAACCATTGCACTTACTGGAGGTGCCTCGGTAACAGATTTTATGGTCTAGAAATTATATATCTAAAAAGAAACCTTTACACTAAAAGTATAAAATTGTGTGCAAAATATTTAGATTTTGGCATTAAATAACCCTTATAAGTTGATATGCCACCAAATAAAATCAACCAGTAACGAAATCCACCTCATAATGAAATCCACTTTATAACGAAAGCCACCTTATAATGAAAGCTTATATATAAAATTATGTACAAAATATTTACATTTCGGCATTAAATAAACAATATAGATTGATATGCCGCCAAATAAAATCAACCAATAACAAAAGTTACCTTATAATGAAAGCTACCTGATGATGAAAGCCACCTTATAATGAAAGCTACCTTATAACAAAAGTTACCTTATAATGAAAGCCACCTTATAAAAAAAGTTACCTTATAATGAAAGCCACCTTATGACGAAAGCCACCTTATAATGAAAACCACCTTATAACAAATGCCACCTTATAATGAAAACCACCATATAACAAAAGCCACCTTATAATGAAAGCCACCTTATGACAAAAGCCACCTTATAATGAAAGCCACCTTATAACAAAAGTTACCTTATAATGAAAGCCACCTTATGACAAAAGCCACCTTATAACAAAAGTTACCTTATAATGAAAGCCACCTTATGACGAAAGACACCTTATAATGAAAACCACCATATAACAAAAGCCACCTTATGACAAAAGCCACCTTATAATGAAAGCCACCTTATAATGAAAGCCACCTTATAATGAAAGCCACCTTATAACAAAAGTTACCTTATAATGAAAACCACCTTATAACAAAAGCCACCTTATAACCAAATCCACCTTATAACCAAATCCCCCTTATAATGAAAGCCACCTTATAACAAAAGGGACCTTATAATGAAAGCCACCTTATGACGAAAGCCACGTTACAATGAAATCCACCTTATAATGAAAGCCACGTTCTAAAGAAAGCCACTTTATAACCGTATGTCCATTACAGACACTCAAATCATTCTTCTCATGTTACCAATCTCTGTTTCTTCTCATATGATCTTTCCAAGACGGAAATCAAGCATAAAAGACAAAAATAGATGACAATTGCTTTACTTTTACTATTCGGCCAGTCTTCATTCACCGGTTAAAATTGATTCTGCAAAATCGTTTCTTTTTCTTCTTGATATGTTGCGAGTTTGGTTCTGCAAATAATTTATTCCGCGCCTTTAACGTTTAGACGATCGGAAGTGCTTGAAAGTACTCGTGTTCCAAATGAAGAAGAAAAGAAAAAAACATCATTTTTGATGGGTAGTTCTCATTTTTCATTTAATTATATACAAAATCT
>CAHIKZ030002501.1:2370000-2392500 GCA_903632075.3 Acanthosepion pharaonis
AGTCCACATTGGACGAAACGCGTCAGCAATTACCAGTTTTCCCATTGTCATTTTTTATTCATAAATATATATATATATATATATATATATATATATATATATATATATATATATATATATATATAACCTTATAAATGTAAGCAGCTATACTCGTCCGGCAAAAACTTAGGTGTTTTAGCTTGTAAATGAACAAACCAATACCCAAGGGAAAAAAAAATGGTTAAAAAAACAAAGAACTAAGAACATGTACTTCCGTCGAAAATAATCGTCTAGAATCTAAGTTCAGAATCCAAAGAAAAAAAAAACGATACGAGTAAAGTGAAATAACTAAACAAAGTGCTCCATACGCTAAGTAGAGCAAAATAAGTAAATAGACCTAAGAAGCCAGACTAACCTACCTAGGTTTCACCTACTCGGATCGTCAGGGCGGACTGGCTAAAGAGGTGCTATAAGAACAGAAAATATATAGCCTTCAACACAAAAAAAATATGACGATCCTAGGTAGGTTAGTTTATATATATATATATATATATATATATATATATATATATATATATATATATCCGATGCGATGAGGCCCAAAATAATATATAAATTATAACGTTCCCAGCATTAATTCAAAAGATTGCTTAATACCGATAATTATTTATTATAATTTTTCATATAGACAAAACAGTTACAAAGATGCAACTTCGTTTCAGTGCATTTCAATTGCACTTCGACTGTTCTTGTCTATATGAAAAAATTATAATATATATGTGTGTGTGTGTGTGTGTGTGTGTGTGTGTGTGTGTGTGTGTGTGTGTGTGTGATTTCATATATATGATAATATAAATAATAACAACAAAGACTTATTTCGCGTCTAAAAATGTCCTACCCATGAATTTGGGAATGATAACGCTTTTAATGCAAGCAGCAATTGTATGTAAAGTGCCAAGAAATAGATCATTAAGACAAATAAGATAAAAGGTTCTCATTTATTTTGGTGGTTCAAAGTTTAACAGAACTGGTATTGGCCCGTCAGGCGTTTACTTAGTTAATTTACTCTTTAGCAACCTGCTGGGCGTATACCAGGAAAGATAAGTCAGAATATTTTATCTTATTTGCTATATAAATTTTTAAACGTACACACACACATGCAAACACGCACACATGCACACCCTCGCACACGCAAGCACACACACTCACACACACAAACAAACAACCACCCATACCCCCCACACACACACATATACATATATATATATATATATATATATAGAGAGAGAGAGAGAGAAAAGAGAGAGAGCGCGAGAGAGAGAGATAGACAAGACAGAAACAGAGAGACAGAGATAAATATATTTAATACTATTTTGCTGTTCTACCATGTTTGGTTATCCCCCTTTACTGGGACGCTTGTTTGCAAAAACGCAATAGCAAAATATTGTGTTTTGGTTTACATTATTGTACTACACGTGTTTCTGGTCTCATGGCCGTCTTCAGGTAAAATATGTGGAAATCTCCGCTTTTACCTGAAGACGGTCACGAGACCAGAAACACGTGTAGTACAATTATGTAAAACAAAGCATAATACTTTTTTCTAAATAAATCCACATTGCAACCAAAAACGTTGGCGGCACCTATCTTTTTTTTTATATATATATATATATATATATATATATATGTGTGTGTGTGTGTGTGTGTGTGTGTGTGTGTGTGTGTGTGTGTGTGTGTGTGTGAATATTTCATGTTTATATTTACATACGCTCTACCTCTGATATTGAATACTGTTACCCATAAATATTGCTCAACCGCTAAAGCCCACAGGAATCACTTCTTCTGACTGTACCTGGGCGATTAATCTGATTGCAAAAGACATCTCTTTGTATTTGCTCTTAACAAGTGCAAGCGAGTCTCGAAAGAAGCAAAGTTACAATTTGCTTATAGATGAAACAATGGTTCTAGAAATTATTGGCAGCTCTGCAAGTGTGGGCTGAACAACACTAAATCCTGAATCCTTCCTCTATTCCATCAATTTCGAAGTCCTAACATCTCCAGCAGATAAGGTTGAATGCTTTGCTCGTAAATTCTCTTCCAACTTAACACTCGACTCATCTGGAGTGCTCACACCTTACTTCTCCCCTAGAACTGAGGCTATACTGAGTGATTTGCACATAACCCAGTCGATGGTCTCGGCCATCATATCTAAATTAGACCACAAATAAGGCAAGTGGAAATGACGGGATACCAGTCGTCGTCCAAAAGAAATGTGTTCTCGAGACAATTAAAATATCGGCTATATTTTTTTTTATTTTAATAAATAGTGCAATGGAATAATATTGGCATTTAATTATGACCAAGAAAAAACAACTACTGCAAGAAAATACTCGAACACCAACAGTCTATTCAATTTCAAACAATATTCAAATAATAAAACGTTTAAAACAAAATGGTTGCTTCATTGAGCTAGGAATGCAGGGATAGGTAATTTCTAAACTTGTTAAAAAGTTTGATTAAGATTTAAAAGATTATTGATTTATTGTTTGACTCGTTTTTACGGCTTATCAACCCCTTGTGGGTTATTTTAAAACCAGAAAATATTTTTAGACTGAAAGTCTTATTTTTTTTACACAATAATGGTTTATTGATACAAGTCGTATTAATTAACCCATAGCAGGGGGGAGAGGTGAATTGGTACCTAACTAGAGTTTGATAAGCAATAAATTACAATGTGGATATAAAGTGAGGGATCAATTCCTTATTACAGTCAATATATAAACTGATCCCTCATTTTTAGTCACTGTAGTTTCTATACATTTATATTCTAGATAACGTAATTAAATATAAAAAAGACATCATGCCTGCGGAGCTAATTTGTATTTCAATGATCGATTCGTTTTCTACGGCTTATCAACCCTTTGCAGGTTATTTAAAGCCAGAAAATATTTTAGATTTTAAGAATTTTTTTTTTTTTTTTTGAAATAATAATGGTTTAGGGATAAAAGTCTTACTAATTAACCTATAGCTGAGGGGAGAAGAGGTGCAGACATAACTTTCCCAGGGGTAGTTGCGCGTAAGTGAATACAACGAACCCAACGGGGATTGGAACTTGGTTCTCCGATTAACAATTCAAAGCCATTATCAATTACACCACACCAATATCCAAGCTTACAGCACCTGTTCTCAAAGATTGTAACTGATGTTTACATTCTGAAAGAGAGAGCTATAATTTCTCTAAGTGGTTAAGCACCTTACATCCCATGATCTTCTCTCTGACAAGCAATATGGTTTCCGCGTTGTCCGGCCTACTGCTGACGTGCTCCCGGCCATAACTGAATTTGTATACCAAGCACTTGATAATAACGGAAAAACTCGAGCTGTGGCTCTGGATATATCTAAAGCGTTTGATGGGGTCAGACACGCTGACCTTCTTCGTTAGCTTCAGGGATACGGCATTACAGGACAGTTATTTGACTGAATAAAATCATTGCTGTCAAACCGTGAAAAGAAGGTCGTCTTAAACGGGTTCCCCTCCAGTCCCTTTCATACGAACGCTAGTGTTCCCCAAGGCTCTATCATGGGCCCTACACTGTTTCCGATCTTCACCAACGATCTACCTGGTGTCATCAGTTCCCAAGTAGACATATACGCAGACGACCCTACTATTTACTCTTGCCTCAATAGTAAATCCAACATCGCTGTCAAAACAAACCTGGCCGTTGATCTCGAAAAGGACCTCCAATCTGTGGTCAACTGGGGCAGGAAATTGTTTGTAAACTTTAATGCCTCCAAAACAAAACTGCTCTCATTTCATAGAGTAGGAGGGCACCTGGAGGCGGTGTAATGGTTACCAAGCTTGTCTCGCTAGAACAATTACTACTGAGTAGTGAGTTCGATCCTCACTGGGTACCCCTTACATTCGGCCTTGTGCCACATCTGAGCTACGCTTGGAAAATCACTATTGGGCACCTCGGCGTTGTGTTAGCTTGTCTTGCTATGTCAGTTACTACTGAAAAGTGAATTCGATCCTCACTGGATGCCCCATGCTTTCGGCCTTGTGCCACATTTAAGCTACGCTTGGAAAATCTTTGAGCACCTCAGCGTGGTGTATTGGCTAGCAGGCATGTCTAGCCAGATCAATTACGACTGAGAAGTGAGTTCGATTCTCACTAGGTTCACCATAGTTCCGGCCTTGTGCCACATCTAAGCTACGCTTAGAAAATAACCTTTAGTCGTTAGGTCAGGGTGGCAGAGCGGTCTAAGGCGCTGCGTTTAGCTCGCAGTCGGCTTATCCCGGCATGGGTTCGAATCCCACTCCTGACAATACGACGACGTTATTTTCTTGGGCACCTCGGCGTGGTGTAATGGTTAGCAAGCTTGTCTTGTTAGATCAGTTACTACTGAAAAGTGAGTTCGATCCTCACTGGATGCCCCATGCTTTTGGCCTTGTGCCACATCTAAGCTACGCTTGGAAAATCTTTACTCACCATAGAGAATCCTTCCTTGCTCCCATCAGAATGGTTGATGTTCAATTCCACGAGAGCACCTCTCTGCGCCTGCTTGGTCTCACGCTGTCCACTGACCTGAGGTGGAACAAATACATAGCATCAATAGCTTCATCTACTGCAAGGAAAGTTGGTTCTCTGTGTCGCGCCGGAAGGTTTTTCTCGCCCGAGTTCATCCTTCAAATCTACAAATCAGCCATTCGTCCTTGTATGGAATACAGCTGCCATATATGGTCTGGTGCCCCCGCTGTTTAACTCGAGGTCCTCGACAAAATCCAGAGACAGATATGCAATTTAATGGGTCCTGATCTGGCATCTCCTCTACAGTCACTTTCTCACAGACATTCTGAGGCTTCCCTTTGTCTTTTCTACAAGTATTTTCATGACAACTGCTCTGATGAATTTCTTTCACGGCCTCCCAAACTGCATGAATTTAAGCGTGCTACTAGGTTGGCATCTCGGTCCCACCCTTTCACTGTCGAAACTGTTAATTGTAGCCGTCTCTTCTACTCCAACAGCTTCTTATCTCGCACTTCCCGTCAGTGGAACTCCCTTCCTCTTACTTGGTTCGCTGATACTATAATCTTCAAATATTCAAATTTAATGTCAATCGATATCTTCTGATGATTTGATCCTGATCCCCGTCCTTCACCATGTTTCTTTCTTAAACACGCCTCTTTACTCTTGTTCTCTACTCTCCGTAACCCTTGCGTGCTAGTGGCACTCCCGCCTAGCTTGGGGGGATATGCTTTAAAAAAATGCTGCAAATTTAGTGGACCCCTGCCCGTTGAAAAATGATGGTCCTGTTGGAATAAACCTTTGTAAACAGGAAGATAGAAGTGTATAGTCCTGGAGTAATATTATTGTTGGCAGAGATTTGGAAGGAGGGTCGATTCCCTGACCGCTGACGAACGAGAAAACCAACTCGCTAGCGGCCATGAAAAAAAGATGAGACTTGGGTACTTTAATAATAAGCTGAATGATACGCAGGTATGTCTATCGGAGTATGGAAGAGGGTCGATGGAGAATCCGGAGCAAAGATCATAATAATGATGTTAAACCGATGAATATGTTTACCTGATTTGTAAACGCGGCTCTGAGCCAGGTGCGCATGTATATCAACAAGATGCTGAGGGAAGTAAACAGTTAATGCCGGTTTCAAGAAAGAAAGAAAAAAAGAAAACTATAAAGTAGTGTACCTATTCCTGTTTTGAAGAAGAAGAAGAAATAGAAAAAGAAAAAGAAGAAGAAAAAAGAAAAAGAAGGAGGAAAAAAAGTAGAAAAAGAAAGAGAAGGAGGAAAAAAGAAGAAGAAGAAGACGTAGAAGAAGACAGCTTGATCGTGCGCATGTATATCAACAAGATGCTGAGGGAAGTAAACAGTTAATGCCGGTTTCAAGAAAGAAAGAAAGAAAGAAAGAAAGAAAGAAAGAAAGAAAGAAAGAAAGAAAAAAAACTATAAAGTAATGTACCTATTCCTGTCTTGAAGAAGAAGAAGAAGAAGAAGAAGAAGAAGAAATAGAAAAAGAAAAAGAAGAAGAAAAAAGAAAAAGAAGGAGGAAAAAAAGAAGAAAAAGAAAGAGAATGAAGGAAAAAAGAAGAAGAAGGAGAAGAAGAAGAAGAAGAAGACGTAGGAGGAGGTCTAGTCAATTTGGGAAAATGAGTTGAAAAGACATTCAAGGCAAAGAGAAGAGATAAAATGTCAGAAAAAAAGATAAACCAAAAATTAAATTATAAACACAATCAGAATGTTTACAAGTTAAAGAAAATTTGGAGGTTTAATAAAAAAAAAACTGTGGAAAGTGTTGCAGGGACAAAAATGTGAGAAGCAGACGTCAAATTAATACATTAATGTCAATGGCGTCATGGAAGAATGAAAATTAAACGAATAAATTTTTATCTTAACCTTTTAACATAGAATTTGTAGACTATTAAGTTAATATATAACTAATTTCATATAGTAGTAGGCGTCCGTTTATCTCACGAATTAAAGGTAGCTTCCTGTTTAGTCAAAATTCAATTCTTTAGGGTGAAACTGGAATGCCGTCTCCTGGGCGCAGGCATGCGCAGTGTTATATAGATGTTGAGCCCTGCCAGACTGAATGCTGCCTTCTCGGCCGTATCCACAAGACCCAAAGGAAAGCAGGGCATTACATTTGGGGACAGCTTGACTAAAAGTTGTCGGAAAGCTGTCAGGGTCCACAACCAACCGTCTTCGGGGATCCACTCCGGGATTATTTTTTTTTTTTACAGTAATGCTCACGCTGTTACTCGGGGGCAACTAAAGATAGATGGTTATGATAAGGTGTAGTTTATGTAGATAGGAGGGGAAGATAACGGTTCACTCTAGACTTGAACAGGTTAAGATTGTAGTGATCGGGGAAACATTCTTTAAGGAGGCTGTTCCACAGAGCAGTGTTTCGAGAGAAGAAGCTGTTCGAGTGGACCTTACTTCTCGCCAATGTAATACGGAGGGAATTTGGATGGTTTGTTACAAAGTGAGTGGCATGTCTGGTCCTAGCCGTGAAGGTCTGACCTGATGGAACCAGGAAATGCAGCTCGTCTGAGTACTTTCGATGCTAGTAGCGATAAAGCAGTGAGAGACTCGCCACATCCCGCCTTTTGGAAAGTGGTTAGTGTGTGGAAAATAATTATTCTCTCAGAGACGCTTTAGAACTCTGTCGACTGAAAAATGGAGTCTGGGCAGATCCTTCCCAAATATGGCAACAGTACTCCAGTTTCGGCCTGATCTGGATATAATAATGGTAGAGGATAACATGAGGAGTCAGGTACTTATTGGAGCGGTAGATTTTACCTTCATCTTTAGCGATGGATCGTATATAGGAATTTCACTTGAGGTGGAGTGTGAGTTTAAAGCCCAATATCATCTCGAGACATGGGTGGCCTCTTCGGCAAGACTTTTAGAGGTGCGCCCGTATATCATCATATCATTGGCATAGTTTAAAAAGTTTACTACACTATGTTTTTTAGAGTAATGTCCAACCTGTACAAGGCTCGGAGCCACTCAAGGTAGAGAGTTACATTAAGGTGAAGTTTATATGGATAAGAGGGGAAGATAACAGTTGACTTTAGACTCGAACAAGTTAAGATTGTAATGATAAAGGTAACATGCTGTTAGAAGTCTGTTCCATTGGGCAGAGGTTCGTGGGAAGAATCTGTTTGAGAGGAATTTACTTCTTGCCGATGGAATATGTAGGGAATGTGGGTGGTTTGTTACTATGTAAGTGTCATAGCGGGTCCTAGCCGTGAAGGTCGGACGTGGTGGAACCAGGAGATGCAATTCGTCTGGGCACTTTCCACGGCTGTAACGAAAGTGGGGTCAGCTGACAGTCTCTGACTGTCAAGACTTTTAGAGGTGCAACCGTATATCGTCATATCATTGGCATAGTTTAGAAAGTTTACGGTAGACGGCACTATGTGTTTTAGAGTAACGTTCACCCTGTACAAGGCTCGGAGCCACTCGAGGTAGAGAGTTACACTAAGGTATAGTTTATATGGATAAGAGGGGAAGATAACAGTTGACTTTAGACTCGAACAAGTTAAGATTGTAACGAAAAATGGTAGCATGCTCTTAGAAGTCTGTTCCATTGGGCAGAAGTTCGTGGGAAGTAGTTGTTTCAGAGGAATTTACTTCTGTGCCACACCTTGTGGAAGGCCTTCGAGATAGCTATTGGTATAGCAGTATTCTATTTTCGGCCTGATCTGGATCTAATAAAGGTAGAGGATAACATGAGGAGTCAGGTACTTATTTGAGAGGTACAGAGAGACGATCATTTTACCTGCATCTTTAGCGATGGATCGTAGATAGGAATTTCACTTGAGGTCGGGTGTGAGTTTGAGGCCCAATATCACCTCGAGACATGGGTAGCCTCTCCTCGTGGGGACATCCGTTCATTATGACTGGCGGTAGTTCGGTGTCTGATCGGCACTGATGGAATGTAACCAGTTTGCTTTTAGAGGCATTGAATGTAACCAAGCAGTTTTTCCCCCCACTGGGAAGTTAGTGCTAGATCGGAAAAGAAGCCAGCTGCTAATCTCCATTCGTCAAGTTTGGTTTGGTTTTACGGCATATCAACCACAATGGGTTATTTAATGCCGACAAGTTTTATTGCTGGTATTTTTTTTTTCAAAAATGTGTTGCAACTAATATTTTTTCCTTCAAAAAGAATATATTTCTGGTAATATTTTTTCCATAGGTGTATTACTGTATTTTTTCTTCAAATATTTATTGCTGGTAATAATATTTTTTACAAAGTATTTCTGGTATTAAAACCTATTCTTATACTTTAATGGTTTCTCAACCCCACTTTAGGGCTCAACTATTTGCCCATAGCTGGGACCCTAACAAGTGCTACCACCCCGGACCAGGGTGGACCTGACAACAGCAGCAACAAAGAGGTGGTTTCACGCTCCTCAAAACCTCCTGACGAGAGGCCTTGCTGATGGATGTAGTTTATCGTCTTACCCAGGACGCGAATGTAGTTTATCGTCATACCCAGGACAGCCATTCGTCAAGACTTTTAGAGTTGCGCCCGCATATCGTCGTCTCATCGGCATAGACGTTTACAAATGATCTGAGTATATTATTAGGTAGATCATTTATGTAAATCAAAAAGAGGGTTGGTCCGAGAAGAGACCCCTTGGGCACGCCTGCGTTGATCACCAGGCTTTCGGATGACTAACCGTTACTAACTACCTTCAGGGATCTAGCTTTTAGGGAAGATTTTATAATAGAGAAAACCTTTCAAGTGGTTCCATAGCTGGAGAACTTGTGTAGCAAAACTTTATGCCACACCTTGTCGAAAGCCTTCGATATATCTAATGCTATGGTCCTTGCGGTTTGTATCGTCAAGGGCCTTACTAATTCTGTATGTAATGGTACTTAAAACATCAGCGGTGGATCGGGCTGATCGAATTCCATACTGCTCGTCGCACAAGAGGTTTTTCCTATCCAGGTGCTCGATGACCTTCTTGATTAAAGCCTCAAAAAACTTACTAATGATACTGGCGTGATTAATAGATCTATACTAGGAGGGAAAGGATCGGTTGCCCGCGTACTTAAAGACCGGGCATACGCTTATCACCTTCCACGTCCCTAGGAAAGATTTCTCCTACAAGCGGCGGTTAAATAGCTTTGCTAGAATCGGGGATAATTTGATAAATGAGTATTTGCTGAAATGAGTATGTTACTTAGATTGTGCTCAGTGAGATGTGGGAAGTTGGGGGGGTATGGCCTTTTTCATCTCACGTTGAGATCGAGGGGAAGAGATTCGCCTTGCCTTTCGAAAAGGATATGACCCCAGGGACATTTATAATAGTGGGCACATCCGCTTTGATTCAGTTCATAATTTGGTTGGTGATCTTCCAGAATTTGCTAGATCCAATTTGTTTCTTTTTAGCCTTGGCCTGGACAGATTTGCATTTTCCAGAACTCTTTTACAGTGATTGCAGGTGGTTCTAAAAGAAGTAAGTGCCAAACTACACTGCTCCTTGCGATAGATTTTGAAGAAGTGGTTCCTGTGAGCCACGACTGCAGCACATTCAGGGGCAACTGTTTGGTTTTTGCTGAAATTTATAAAGTTTATAAAACACTCCATTCAAGAAAGGGTCCATTCGGAGAGTAGGAGAGCGGTTTTTCGGACAGCATGTCTGAAGAGGGTTGGGAGAATGTTGTCCCAGACTGCCTGGCCATAGCGAAAAACCTTCCTATGGAACGGTAAATTCATTAGTCTGGAGGCAATCTGGACACTGACTAGAGAATGATCTGGCGTGGTAATGGTGGCTAGAACTGAGCATTTCTCAGGGTAGGATGTTAGAAAAAAGTCGAGGGGCTTCGCTTGATTTCCCGTCGCATTTGGGACTCGAATGGGTTCTTCAATGATCTGGGTTAGCAATATGCAATGGAGAAGTCTCTGCAATATCTGCCTTCCTCATTTTCTGTGAAAGCTGGCCAAAGGAAATTCGGTGAGGATATTGTCAATTCTCTCTTATATTTGATCGAAAGCCTTACCAAGCCTTCATCCTGAGGATGATATAGAGCAAAGATAAATGTGGTACCATTGATAAGTACCACGGGGAATCACATATACAGAGATCAGGGTCCTCATTTTCAGTGTCCCTGCCACAGGGAAATACGTCCTTGATCGAAAAACCGACTGTAACGATTTAGATAGTCGTATTTTGCTATAATGGGAGATTAGCCCAAGACTGTGAGCTCCTGCAATGGGATTAAGGCACTGATACCCATTTCAGATAGGAACAAGAGGTCGGGTTTAGACTGAAGAAGATGGTTCTACTTCTGTAAAGTTGGAATGCAGACCCCCTACATCGATGTAAGAGATGGTATATTTGGGGTCTACATTTATTTTTATTTATTTATTTATTTTTTGAGGTTGGATTTGCCACTTTTGTTCCTATTTGATTTGGTTGCTTCCATGTTTGTTTTGGTTGGTTTGGTGGAAGACTAGTAGGCAGTGAAACAGACACACATTGGAGATGCATACATAAATAACCTGTGTTGACTGTTCCGGAGATACTCCTGTAACAGTAACCATCCTCATGGTATCGAGAAGCTCCATTGAGACAAATGAATGGCCTAGAAATCAGTCACAAAATGGCATACAATAGACTCGATATTATACACCTGTTGATAGGATAGCCTCTTTCAAAATTACTCAAATGTTTCGATCCCTGACTATCAGGTGGATAACACCAAAACCCCCAAAACGTTTACCTCCAGCATCCTTAATGAGGGGACAAATAACCCAGGAAAGTTTCAGGTATGATACTCTGAGTGTACGTGCCTCGTCCGCCTAGAGAACTCCTGCTTGGGTCAGAAACACCTTACCAGCCAGATACCTAGGGTACCAAGGCAGGCTAGTTCATGTACATGAGGGCTAAAAGACCCATCGGACGTAGGTAGGGTAACCATTACCCCTGTCACAGACACAAGGCGGGAATTGACAATCGTTTTGAGAATTCATTAGACCCAGCTTGGCAGGGGAAAGATTAAGGATAGGCGTGATAGCTATAAAGTTTTAACTCAGCATAAGTCCTAAGGTCAGTCTTTGAAAAGCGTACAGATTTGCTCACAAGACAGTCTACCACTCCAAAACAAATTCACAAAATGGCAATACAACAGACCCGATATTATACATAAATCAGATTAATGAGGGGACAAATAACCCAGAAAAGATTCAGGCATGATAGTCCGAGTGTGCATGCTTCATCCACCTAGAGGTCAGGGCGACAGAACTCCTGCTTGGGCCAGAAACACCTTACCAGTCAGATACCTAGGGTACCAAGGCAGGCTACCTCATATACATGAGGACTAAAAGACCCATTGGGAGAAAATGGGTTAATACTTTTTGTTATACATTAAAAAAATCTTAGTGCAATATTCTCTCGTAAGAAATATTGTTACAATACAAAAGTTACATTGGATTTATATAACCATGAAAAGGTTGATAAACGGTAAAAAACAAAACAATCCTTTTGTTTTTCTCTGCTTTTAGCCTTTACCAGTTCCTTTTTTGTTTTCTTGCTTTACTTAATTGTTATCTTTTCATCCCTTTTATTTCTCCATTCTCTTCATTTTATGCTATTTCCATTTTTTTCCTTTTCTAAACGTTTTCTTCTCTCGACCATTTTTTTTTATTCACTCCTTCGTCAATTTTGTTCCCACCTGTTTTTGTTTTTTTTTTTTGTTTTTTGTTTGATTCTCCCTCTGACTTCCTACATTATTTCTTGTAATTGTTTCCCATCAATCCTCCGATTTATATCCACCATCTTTGTTTTGCTTATTTTTTTTTTTTTTTTCATAAAGAACCGGACAAGTTCTGACCAATAAAAACACTTCCAAGCCGCATATCACGAACGGCCATTTTATCTGTCGCGAATAAAGACCTGAGAAGCTCACATCTTACGAGTTCTCTCTACATCTATCCAAACCATTCACTTTACCCAAAAGTTTAATTCAGAAAGATAAAATTACAATTCCAGGATTTTTGTTGATAGCCCGATGCCCGTCATGAGTAGATAGTCGCCTGTCTTGTCTGATAATGTACAACAATCAAACCGTTTACTTGTGACTTCTCAACCTAGATTTGGTTTTTAACTTCTTTTTTTTATTTTATTTTATGCCGTGTCGATTTAATCTAAAAGCGGATTTTTCGCGCCCTCTCTTTTTCTATTTTATTTTTTATTTTTTGTATGTATTAATTCTTTATACTGGTAAGAATATGATAAGAAAGAATTTTAGTCTGAGCCACGCGAACGCTACAAGACCTACGGTGAAGCCTTCGATAAAGCTGTCTCATTGGTGAGAAACCACAGTCTACACAGCGCGATAATAATTCTGTGACGAAATGATCCAATTATTTTTTTTTCTTTTTAAATAATACTTTACTACCAGTTTTTTTTTTCTCCTTGATGCATAGGCCCAAACGTTGTAAGCATCAAAATGAGTGGGTGTTTACTGGATATAAAATAGAACAGTTTTACGTGTCGGCATATTATTTTTTTTTTTTTTTTTTACCTTGTTCGACAACCAACTGTCATGACGACCATCTAAAATGCTCTTATCTTTAGTTTATACAAATTTGTAAAATTTAGCTAAACTAATTTCTTAATTGTTTACTTTGACTAAACTATTACAAGTAATTTATTAACTGTATGAATTTGCAATTAATTTTGATAAAATTTTGATAAACATTGCAAGTAATTTAACTGAAAATTTTACTAAATACTGTAAGTAATTCGTATAAAAATTTTATTAAATTATTTCAAGTAATATATTAACTACTTAGATAATATACGCTTAAACCAATAGATATTTACTTCAGGAAAGAAGGAGCAAACAGAATTTTATTATTATTATTAGTAGTAGTAGTAGTAGAAATAGTAATAGTAGTATTAGATGTCCTGTTAATATATTTGACAATTGATTCAGCATGGTGTGTGTATCCTTAGGAATTTTTATATGATTATTTTTACAACAACGCTAGCGTGTGCTGAAATCTTCACAGTATTTCGTATTGTTGAAGTTATCACTAACATTTTTGATGTAATGAATATGCATACACATAGGTTCCCCTCTCACAGTAATATAATTGGCTGGTGTCAGCCATAAATACAGACTGATGTGGCGGTACATGGCCTACGACTATTGCCTACGCCTATTGCCTACCACTACGACGAGGACCAGTCCATTATGGTTACCTGCTAGATTGTCCTACCCGGTTACAGTAGTCCAAAACCACTTTGCTATTTCGAACAAATGTATCCCTTTCCGGGAAATATCAATTTTTTGTCAAGATTTACAAACTCTACGTTTCGTTCAATTTCGCAAACCAATCGATTTGAATTTGAATAAACTGATTTGTTTGGAAAATACTTTGATAAAAACCTACTTATTTAACAATAATAATAATAATAATAGTAATACGCCCAGAAAATAAAACAGCCTGCCAGGGACTCAAACTGTTTTATGAAATTTCCAGATTAAGAAAAGAAACAAGAAGTTTTCAACAATGCAATTGAATCACTGAACCGATTTGATATTTTTGAAATAAAGAGATCGACAAGTTAGACATTTTTGAAACAGAATTTTTTTGCAACACGCCAAACGTGTGTTCAAAATCATCACAATATTTAAAATTTGTCGAGATTTACAAACTTCCCCCGAGCTATGGTTCCCACAGCTATGGGTAAAAAGCAGGACAGACCGGGTTCTATAGCTTTGGATGGCAACTGGTCTACCGCAGAAAGAAATGGCAACCTATTGCAGGGAAAAAATCATGATTACCTAAGGGTGTATCATGTATAACTGACTAACATAACTGACTAACGTTTCATTCAATTTCGCAAACCAAACTGATGAAATTTGAATAACCTGATTTGTTTGAAAATTACTTTGACAATAGCCCTAATGCGGTTTAATAATTTTTTAAAATTAATTTTATAGGTCTTTATGATAATATTTTCTAAGAATTTTTTTTTCCTTTTTAACAGCGAAGAATAAATTCTTAGGATTTCTTATTCTTGAGCATGCAACATACAACTGACCATTCGTAAATATTATTTTTCCTGAGACAAATCCCAACTTTTAGAAGCGTCTATCTTTGTGATTTATTTATAGTTCCCACAAACGCAGGACGAACAGGAAAATGGATTCTTCTTAGAAAATCATTGATATTTGCAAAGTTAAGAAAACCCTTAAAAAGTAATCAAAATCGATTTTTCCCCTCTAAACAACTAATTTAAGTTAGTTTAGGTAGCTTACGTAAGCTTATATTAAAAAACGAATTAATATTGTAGTTTGTATCCCCCCACTTACCTGCTCTCACTTCTCTCCTAAATTTGGTTTCGATCGGACAATGTATGGCTATTTTAGGTGTGACAGACAAACGGAATTCACACAATTTTATATATAGATTTATTTGGTTTAGTTACAACAGCAATTTGCAGGATGCTGCTGATTGAATGTAATCACCATCGAAAGATATTTATAGTCAATTATTCACCATAACGCCAGATTAATTGTAGTGTTACATTGTTAAACAGTATATTCTTCGCAAGTTTTTTTTTATTAGCCGAGGTTAAAATATATATTTAAACATGATGAAACATTGAGGCAATTATGAGAGAATTAGAAATCCCACCGGGATTCAGCATCGGCGGCCACAACGTTAACAACGTAAGATACTCAGATGACACAGTACTGATTGCAGACACGGAAAAGAAACCACAAAACCTCTTGTAGAAGTTAGCGAAGGAGAGCGAGAAGAAGGGACTAAGCATAAACTGCAAGAAGACAGAATGCATGGTCATCAGTAAGAGGATGAGACTGAAATGCGATTTACAGGTTGGGGACAATAAAATCAAACATGTGCGGAAATTTAAATATCTGGGAAGTATTTTGACAGAGGATGATAAGTGCGACACTGAGATCCGTAGGCGTATTGGGATGGCCAAGGACGCATTCCAAAAGCTGGGCAGAGTACTACGAGACAGGAGGATCTCTTTGGTAACAAAGAAAAGAATACTGAGGCAGCGAATGTTGGATGATTTCCTCAAAGATGAAGAAGAGACTCGAGGAGATGGAGATGCGATTCTACAGAGGTATGCTGAGGATATCATGACGTCTTGTAGAGGATCCAAACAAAGAGGAGGCTTATACTTAACATCAGAAAGAGGCAGCTCTGGGAAACGTGATGAGAAAGGAGGGCTTGGAGAATCCGATACTCACAAGTCGAATAGAGGGGAAAATAGACAAGGGAACGCAACGCATGGTATCCTGGCGTGCTTAAGCAAGTGGATGACAGAACGTGGTGGGGGGTGCAGAGGGACGAAACCTATTGATAGCTACAAGGGATAGGAGGAAGTGGAGAGCCATGAACGCCTACGTCCTGAAAGGACACGGCATATAAAAAGAAAGAAGAAGAGTCTTAAAGTTTTATTTGTGCAAGCCTCACTTAATTTCCAGAAATGTTTTTTTCAAAAATTATTAGGTTGGGTTATAAATAGTTTTCTTTTCTTTTTTTTTTTTTTTTTTTTTTTTTTGGTGCGGGACCACTTGTCATGAAGAATATCTCATCCTCACTATCAATTGTACCTGGCATTTAAGAATACTTTTGGAGCATGCTAAAATACTTTAGTTTTGCAAAATAGTGGCAGCGTACACAGTGGATTTCTCCTCTGTGAAAACGCAAGGTTACATACAGCAAGGAAAATACAGAAAAAAAAAATTGGAAATTTCGCTTGGTGTGTTTTACTTCATCCGCCATATTTATCTGGGCTTGTGTCAAACAATTAGAACCTTTTTTATTGTTGTTATTGAGAGACATGGTGGCCCACGGCTTGAAGGGACACGGTATAAAGAAGAAGAAATTAGATTTGATTCTTCTTTCCTGCCATGAGAATAGTTTTCGTTACTTAGTCACTCTCTCTCTCTCACCCTCTAACTCTCTCTCCTCTTGTCTCTCTTTCTTTCTTTTTCTAGAGATAAAAGATAACGGCATCTATCACTTCCTCCCTCTTTCTCTCTGTCTCTTTCTAGAAAGAAAGATATAAAGAAAGGTCGTCGTCACTTTTTCTTTCTTTCTTTCTATCTCACTTCCTGTCAAGCTCTCATTTTTCTCTTTCTGATTTTCATTTTCTCTTTTCTCTATTTCTCTCGCACGCCTGCTTTCAAGCTCTCTCTCTCTCTTTCTCTCTCTCTATCTATCTATCTATCTATCTATCTATCTCTTTCGCATCCTTTCAAGATTTAATTTCCCTCTCGCGAATATATCAAGATTTCCCCGTCTCTATCTCTCTCACTCATGCATACTTTCAAGCTCCTTTTCCCTCTCCCTCTCACACGCATGCTTTCAAACTCACTTTCTCTATCTCTCCCTCTCTCTCTCTCTCTCTCTCACACACACACACACACACATACTTTCAAGCTCTCTCTTTCTCTTGTGAGCGTGCGTGAGCACGCTTTCAAGTTCTCTGTTTCTTTCTCTCTCTTTCTCCCCTCTCTCTCTCACGCATGATTGCAAACTCTCTCCTACTCTCTCTCTCTCTCTCTCACGCATACTTTTAAGCTCTCTCTCTCTCTCTCTCTCTCTCTCTCTCTTTCTCACTATCTCTCTCGTTCTTTCTTGCATGTTTTCGAACTGGTATTCTCTCTTTCTCTCTCTTTGCCCTCTTCCTTTCCCTCTCTCGGTCAACTTGTTCCTTTCAAACTATTTCACTTTTCCTTTTTAAACGTCGCCATATTAACCCATCTATCTATCTATCAATCTATCTATCTATCTATCTATATATATATATATATATATATATATATATATATATATATATATATATATATATCCCCATCTATTCATTAGCTATCTATCTATCTATCTATATATATATATATATATATATATATATATAATAAGAAGGCTTAAACACTAATATTCCATGGTCATAATTTATTTCATTGGAATCGTAAATACGATCCAATTCATCAGACCTACAAATTCCAAAAGAAAACAGAAAAAACAACTCCGGAAATAAAAACAGAATTTAGAGAGAGTGTATGTATGAGGGGTAACAGACTAGAGAAGGGGGGGGATTAAACCTTAACAGAGAGAATTTTAAGAGAGGAGAGTGGAAGGGATTTAAGTAAGAGAAATATGAATGTTGTCGGATGTCTAATGCATAAAGATACATTTCGTGGTGACATACACACACCATAGACGATCTAATGTTGAAGATCAGAATAAGAGGGGGGGGAAGACGAGGTGGGGGAGAAAGATGGACGAAGGAAAGTAAACTTGAACGACATTTACTGAAAGGGCCGCTGTATAATTGGACATTGAGTTCTACCTGGATTCTATCCTCTTGGAATTTTTATTCAAAAAATATACATGTATGGGTATTTATATATTTTGCATATGTATGTATATTTACCACTAATATTATCTATTTATCTATCTATCTATATATATATATATATATATATATATATATATATATATATTTCCATTTGTTCATTATCTATCTTCTTATCAATGTTTCTTCTTTAAAATATTCAATGTCATTTTTGTGAGCCACAAACGAACGTGTGCGTGTCTTGCAATGATCATAATCTTTCCAAACTGTCAAATGCAAAAAGAGCTTCAATCAGAAAAAATAAATACTTTCTTCAAATGCGACGAAATTTAAAGGAAAAGAAACAATAAATGTAAAAAAAAATAAAACTAAGAGAAAAGAAATTACCTTTTTTTATTTTCTTAATAAAGACAGGGAGAGAGAGAGAGAGAGAGAGAGAAGGAGAGAGAGAGAAAGAGGGAGAGAGAGAAAGAAGGAGAGAAAGAGGGAGAGAGAGAAAGAAGGAGAGAGAGAGAAAGATAGAGAGAGAGAAAGAGGAAGAGAGAGAAAGGGGGAGAGAACTTTAAGGCATACGAGCGAGAAAGATAGAGAGAGAGAGCTTTAAAGCAGGCGAGAGAGAGAGAAAGAGGGAGAGAGAGAAAGAAGGAGAGAGAGAGAAAGAGGGAGAGAGAGAGAAAGTGGGAGAGAAATTAAAGCATACGAGCGAGAAAGATAGAGAGAGAGAGCTTTAAAGCAGGCGACAGAGAGAGAGGGGGGAGAGCCTTAAAGCATACTGGCCAGAAAGAGAAAGAGAGAGGTTTAAAGCATGCAAGCGAGAGAGGGGGGGAGAAAAAAAAACCTTGAAAGAGTGTATTAGAGAGAGAGAGAGAGAGAGAAAGAGAGAGAGAGAGAGAGATTATTTTAATTATGGGAAAATAAGATGTTTTTTTTGGTTTTTTTATTGTTTCTTTTTGACAAACTATCTCCCAAAGTAGACAAAAATACTGAACAGAATCATGCTATCATCGTTTCACGAGGCAAGGATGAGGCATACCAAAAAATTTGTATATATTCGATTGAAATTCTAAATAAGTAAAAAAAAACATATTTACTCAGAAAAAAAAAAGTTTGTACTTGTTTTATAACACGCACGCCCCAGTTGATCTTTGGTCAAACCTGGGTTGCACCAGTAGATATTATGGCCACTGCCACAAGCCGCATATACCAGAAGACATAGCCACGCCCGCAGTCCGGTGCTCAAGGTCGTAAGATGACGAAACAACCACAGGTTGTCAGACCAAAGGGCCAAACATACGCTGACCTGTACCGTCGTCGGTCCTTCTCGCTCCCACAACCAGTCAAGTCGCTCCCACAAACAATCATTTCGCTCCCACAACCAGTCAACTCGCTCCCACAACCAGCCAACTCGCTCCAATGGTCATCTCGCTTCCATAAACAGTCATTTCGCTCCCATAGACATCTCGCTCCCACAACCAGCCAACTCGCTCCCATAATGAGTCATCTCGCTCCCACAACCAGTCAACTCGCTCCCACAACCAGCCAAATCACTCCCACAACCAGTCATCTCATTCCCACAACCCACGTGTTGTCATGCAGACGTTATAGTTTCGTTTCTCATCTCAATTTTCTTTTTCGGGTGAGAAATTAAGTTTTGTCTCCCAAGTTGTTTATTTTTCCACAATTATATTTCAGATGACCCCTTGACCCTTTGGCCCTTTGGTCTGACAACCGTAATTTCTATTTTTTGTTGATGGCCATAACTTAATTCTTTTTTTTTAATTACCACGGTTAGTGTATAATCCGGAATATACATTAGTGATTTCCTCCTGGACGCCGGTCTCTGCATATTCTCTTTTTCTCTCCCCTCACATGTTTATATTCACCCCTTTAATTCCATCAGTCTCACATAGTGTCACAGTTTAACCTTCTGCACTGTTATCATTGCTAGAAAGAACTTTATAAATACGAATAGAAAAGGTTGAAAGTAAAATTGAATTTTATTTAAAATATACATATTACCTGAGTCATTTCTCTAATAACGAATGTCTATCAGCTCGAACTGACAGAAACAGCAAAAATTAAAAGAAAAAATGACATTTCTTTTTTGCACAGAAATGACAAGATTGACTTTGAAAGGTGACATTTTATGTCGACGCTTGATTGGTTGATACAGGGTATTTTTTGTACACACTTGAATTCTAAATACTTTTTATAATAATATATAAATGTCATTTTCTCACGGAAATGCGGATGGTGGAGGCATAGCGGTTCGGATTTGAAACTCGGAGAGCGAAGTCCGAATTCTGGTCAAGTTCATTACATTTATTTGCATGCAATTCCTTTTGGAAAAGGTATAAATCTATCTTCTCCACAGATATGGGTTTAATAATAGCCTTATATCTGGAAAAATCATCTTTATTCTAAAAAAAAAAATTGTAAATTCAGTATACACTCGTAAAAAAACAGATATATTCTTACAATCCAAAGTATATTTCGGTTTTAAATAAGCCACAAACGGTTGATAAACCGTAAAAAACAAATCAATATTTCTCTTTTCTATATATACGAGATTCATGAATTGATGCTGAAATGTTTTCGGTTGAAGCCACTTCTTAAAATCTAAGTAATCCTTTTTTTTTATTCCATCGTAGTCAGGTTGACAACTTTTCGCCTAGCCGACCTGAAGGTAAGAAAATGACCATTATAGTAATGAATGTACATGAAAATATTTTTCAAACCTCGAAGTTGACAATTTCGAAAATTTTATTAGTTTATTGCATCTATTAATAGCACACATAGTAAGATTTAAAAAAAAAAAAAAACCTCGACATCCGGTTCGTGTAGCGGTAAGCGAATGTATAAAGAGAAAACAGCAGTCCATGTTCGAGTTCTGGTCTACACTTTCGCACAACTACCCTCGCGAAAGGTAAGAATTCATGACTATTCCCTCCAGCTGTGGGTTAAATAACAAAACTCAGTGGATTCTCTTGTCTTGAGATGACAACCAGTCTAGGAGAAGGAAAATATTGAATTCAAAACCAGCATGAAGAGGGGTGGAATTTAGACATGCAACTTGTGTAAACGTCGTACACGCACTAACATAATGAGTTACGGGACTCACACACACGCGGGTACACGTGCGGATACAGAGAGAAAGAGTAAATGAGAGAGAGAGAATAATTTAGAGAGAGAGAGAGAATAATTTAGAGAGAGAGAGAGAATAATTTAGAGAGAGAGAATAATTTAGAGAGAGAGAGAATAATTTAGGGAGAGAGAGAGAATAATTTAGAGAGAGAGAGAGAATAATTTAGAGAGAGAGAGAGAGAGAGAATAATTTAGAGAGAGAATAATTTAGAGAGAGAGAGAATAATTTAGGGAGAGAGAGAGAATAATTTAGGGAGAGAGAGAGAATAATTTAGAGAGAGAGAGAGAGAATAATTTAGAGAGAGAGAATAATTTAGAGAGAGAGAGAATAATTTAGGGAGAGAGAGAGAATAATTTAGGGAGAGAGAGAGAATAATTTAGGGAGAGAGAGAGAATAATTTAGAGAGAGAGAGAGAGAGAATAATTTAGATAGAGAGAATAATTTAGAGAGAGAGAGAATAATTTAGAGAGAGAGAGAGAATAATTTAGAGAGAGAGAGAGAATAATTTAGAGAGAGAGAGAGGCGGGGATACTTCTTCAGTCCCTACGACAATTGAGGAATGATTATTGCATATTAAGCATTAGTTTTCAGAAAACTGAATTCAAAAATTCTATTTAAAATATAACTCATAAAAAACATTTGCACGTAAAAAAAAAATGGATGTCTCTGTCACACGAATGTCATCTTTAAAAGTCATGTTGCATTGACACAAAAAAAATGATACGTTACGGTTTGTTTGTTTCTTTGTTTTTTTTTCAATTTGAGTTTTCTCAGAAATTGCAAACATGCACCGTCACACTCGCATAAACACCTACATATGCAGACAGAATACAGAGAGAGATATGAAGATTTTTCTAATATTTCCATTGTCAACTCTGATTATACAAGTAAATATTTTCACAACAAAATCAATATTAAAGAAGAGATGGGCCCATTTACGTTTTTATGATAAACATACCACATAAATTTCAGCTTATAAGATTGGTTTTCATAAGAAATATTTACAATAATGTATGTTGGTGGTTTGAGATTGTACGATGAAATGAAAGGTGTGTCCATCAAAAACATACACACACACACATATATATATATGTTTCATGGGCACCTCGGCGTGGTGTAATGGTTAGCGAGCTTGTCTCGCTAGATCAGTTACAACTGAAAAGTGAGTTCGATCCTCACTAGATGCCCCATACTTTCGTCCTTGTGCCACATCTAAGCTATACTTGGAAAATAACTATATGTATGTTTCACAGCATCGCTGACGTGATCATATTGAAACGGAACGCTGTTCTTGAAAAATTTCAGTTGTCTGTTTTGATTAGTCTTACTCTTATGTCCATCGTCTTTTCATGTTGAATTAAATATAGTCTAATGTTAATTATGTTTTATGAATATGTCCTGAAGATGGTCGACTAGACCGAAACGTCCGACGTTGACATTATATTAACATTAAAACAGCATAATTGCATATTAGGATTTTTGTTTG